>CM075877.1:24823466-25048466 GCA_038021265.1 Cyprinella venusta
AGAGCCGAGATATCGGATGTCAAAGTTTTGACCTGAAAAAAAAAACATAAGGGGTAACACTGTCGTTTTTGGCCGAAATTTTGACCCCCTCCGATCTTCTTGAAACTCTGGATTCTGACAGAGGGCCACGAGACTTCGACCAGCGCGCAAAAATGGAGGCTCTAGACCCTTCCAGAGCCGAGATATCGGATGTCAAAGTTTTGACCTGAAAAAAAAAACATAAGGGGTAACACTGTCGTTTTTGGCCGAAATTTTGACCCCCTCCGATCTTCTTGAAACTCTGGATTCTGACAGAGGGCCACGAGACTTCGACCAGCGCGCAAAAATGGAGGCTCTAGACCCTTCCAGAGCCGAGATATCGGATGTCAAAGTTTTGACCTGAAAAAAAACATAAGGGGTAACACTGTCGTTTTTGGCCGAAATTTTGACCCCCTCCGATCTTCTTGAAACTCTGGATTCTGACAGAGGGCCACGAGACTTCGACCAGCGCGCAAAAATGGAGGCTCTAGACCCTTCCAGAGCCGAGATATCGGATGTCAAAGTTTTGACCTGAAAAAAAAACATAAGGGGTAACACTGTCGTTTTTGGTCAAAACTTTGACATCCGATATCTCGGCTCTGGAAGGGTCTAGAGCCTCCATTTTTGCGCGCTGGTCGAAGTCTCGTGGCCCTCTGTCAGAATCCAGAGTTTCAAGAAGATCGGAGGGGGTCAAAATTTCGGCCAAAAACGACAGTGTTACCCCTTATGTTTTTTTTCAGGTCAAAACTTTGACATCCGATATCTCGGCTCTGGAAGGGTCTAGAGCCTCCATTTTTGCGCGCTGGTCGAAGTCTCGTGGCCCTCTGTCAGAATCCAGAGTTTCAAGAAGATCGGAGGGGGTCAAAATTTCGGCCAAAAACGACAGTGTTACCCCTTATGTTTTTTTTTCAGGTCAAAACTTTGACATCCGATATCTCGGCTCTGGAAGGGTCTAGAGCCTCCATTTTTGCGCGCTGTTCGAAGTCTCGTGGCCCTCTGTCAGAATCCAGAGTTTCAAGAAGATCGGAGGGGGTCAAAATTTCGGCCAAAAACGACAGTGTTACCCCTTATGTTTTTTTTTCAGGTCAAAACTTTGACATCCGATATCTCGGCTCTGGAAGGGTCTAGAGCCTCCATTTTTGCGCGCTGGTCGAAGTCTCGTGGCCCTCTGTCAGAATCCAGAGTTTCAAGAAGATCGGAGGGGGTCAAAATTTCGGCCAAAAACGACAGTGTTACCCCTTATGTTTTTTTTCAGGTCAAAACTTTGACATCCGATATCTCGGCTCTGGAAGGGTCTAGAGCCTCCATTTTTGCGCGCTGGTCGAAGTCTCGTGGCCCTCTGTCAGAATCCAGAGTTTCAAGAAGATCGGAGGGGGTCAAAATTTCGGCCAAAAACGACAGTGTTACCCCTTATGTTTTTTTTTCAGGTCAAAACTTTGACATCCGATATCTCGGCTCTGGAAGGGTCTAGAGCCTCCATTTTTGCGCGCTGGTCGAAGTCTCGTGGCCCTCTGTCAGAATCCAGAGTTTCAAGAAGATCGGAGGGGGTCAAAATTTCGGCCAAAAACGACAGTGTTACCCCTTATGTTTTTTTTTTCAGGTCAAAACTTTGACATCCGATATCTCGGCTCTGGAAGGGTCTAGAGCCTCCATTTTTGCGCGCTGGTCGAAGTCTCGTGGCCCTCTGTCAGAATCCAGAGTTTCAAGAAGATCGGAGGGGGTCAAAATTTCGGCCAAAAACGACAGTGTTACCCCTTATGTTTTTTTTTCAGGTCAAAACTTTGACATCCGATATCTCGGCTCTGGAAGGGTCTAGAGCCTCCATTTTTGCGCGCTGGTCGAAGTCTCGTGGCCCTCTGTCAGAATCCAGAGTTTCAAGAAGATCGGAGGGGGTCAAAATTTCGGCCAAAAACGACAGTGTTACCCCTTATGTTTTTTTTTCAGGTCAAAACTTTGACATCCGATATCTCGGCTCTGGAAGGGTCTAGAGCCTCCATTTTTGCGCGCTGGTCGAAGTCTTGTGGCCCTCTGTCAGAATCCAGAGTTTCAAGAAGATCGGAGGGGGTCAAAATTTCGGCCAAAAACGACAGTGTTACCCCTTATGTTTTTTTTTCAGGTCAAAACTTTGACATCCGATATCTCGGCTCTGGAAGGGTCTAGAGCCTCCATTTTTGCGCGCTGGTTGAAGTCTCATGGCCCTCTGTCAGAATCCAGAGTTTCAAGAAGATCGGAGGGGGTCAAAATTTCGGCCAAAAACGACAGTGTTACCCCTTATGTTTTTTTTCAGGTCAAAACTTTGACATCCGATATCTCGGCTCTGGAAGGGTCTAGAGCCTCCATTTTTGCGCGCTGGTCGAAGTCTCGTGGCCCTCTGTCAGAATCCAGAGTTTCAAGAAGATCGGAGGGGGTCAAAATTTCGGCCAAAAACGACAGTGTTACCCCTTATGTTTTTTTTTTCAGGTCAAAACTTTGACATCCGATATCTCGGCTCTGGAAGGGTCTAGAGCCTCCATTTTTGCGTGCTGGTCGAAGTCTCGTGGCCCTCTGTCAGAATCCAGAGTTTCAAGAAGATCGGAGGGGGTCAAAATTTCGGCCAAAAACGACAGTGTTACCCCTTATGTTTTTTTTTCAGGTCAAAACTTTGACATCCGATATCTCGGCTCTGGAAGGGTCTAGAGCCTCCATTTTTGCGCGCTGGTCGAAGTCTCGTGGCCCTCTGTCAGAATCCAGAGTTTCAAGAAGATCGGAGGGGGTCAAAATTTCGGCCAAAAACGACAGTGTTACCCCTTATGTTTTTTTTCAGGTCAAAACTTTGACATCCGATATCTCGGCTCTGGAAGGGTCTAGAGCCTCCATTTTTGCGCGCTGGTCGAAGTCTCGTGGCCCTCTGTCAGAATCCAGAGTTTCAAGAAGATCGGAGGGGGTCAAAATTTCGGCCAAAAACGACAGTGTTACCCCTTATGTTTTTTTTTCAGGTCAAAACTTTGACATCCGATATCTCGGCTCTGGAAGGGTCTAGAGCCTCCATTTTTGCGCGCTGGTCGAAGTCTCGTGGCCCTCTGTCAGAATCCAGAGTTTCAAGAAGATCGGAGGGGGTCAAAATTTCGGCCAAAAACGACAGTGTTACCCCTTATGTTTTTTTTTTCAGGTCAAAACTTTGACATCCGATATCTCGGCTCTGGAAGGGTCTAGAGCCTCCATTTTTGCGCGCTGGTCGAAGTCTCGTGGCCCTCTGTCAGAATCCAGAGTTTCAAGAAGATCGGAGGGGGTCAAAATTTCGGCCAAAAACGACAGTGTTACCCCTTATGTTTTTTTTTCAGGTCAAAACTTTGACATCCGATATCTCGGCTCTGGAAGGGTCTAGAGCCTCCATTTTTGCGCGCTGGTCGATGTCTCGTGGCCCTCTGTCAGAATCCAGAGTTTCAAGAAGATCGGAGGGGGTCAAAATTTCGGCCAAAAACGACAGTGTTACCCCTTATGTTTTTTTTTTCAGGTCAAAACTTTGACATCCGATATCTCGGCTCTGGAAGGGTCTAGAGCCTCCATTTTTGCGCGCTGGTCGAAGTCTCGTGGCCCTCTGTCAGAATCCAGAGTTTCAAGAAGATCGGAGGGGGTCAAAATTTCGGCCAAAAACGACAGTGTTACCCCTTATGTTTTTTTTTTCAGGTCAAAACTTTGACATCCGATATCTCGGCTCTGGAAGGGTCTAGAGCCTCAATTTTTGCGCGCTGGTCGAAGTCTCGTGGCCCTCTGTCAGAATCCAGAGTTTCAAGAAGATCGGAGGGGGTCAAAATTTCGGCCAAAAACGACAGTGTTACCCCTTATGTTTTTTTTCAGGTCAAAACTTTGACATCCGATATCTCGGCTCTGGAAGGGTCTAGAGCCTCCATTTTTGCGCGCTGGTCGAAGTCTCGTGGCCCTCTGTCAGAATCCAGAGTTTCAAGAAGATCGGAGGGGGTCAAAATTTCGGCCAAAACGACAGTGTTACCCCTTATGTTTTTTTTTTCAGGTCAAAACTGTCGTTTTTGGCCGAAATTTTGACCCCCTCCAATCTTCTTGAAACTCTGGATTCTGACAGAGGGCCACGAGACTTCGACCAGCGCGCAAAAATGGAGGCTCTAGACCCTTCCAGAGCCGAGATATCGGATGTCAAAGTTTTGACCTGAAAAAAAAACATAAGGGGTAACACTGTCGTTTTTGGTCAAAACTTTGACATCCGATATCTCGGCTCTGGAAGGGTCTAGAGCCTCCATTTTTGCGCGCTGGTCGAAGTCTCGTGGCCCTCTGTCAGAATCCAGAGTTTCAAGAAGATCGGAGGGGGTCAAAATTTCGGCCAAAAACGACAGTGTTACCCCTTATGTTTTTTTTTCAGGTCAAAACTTTGACATCCGATATCTCGGCTCTGGAAGGGTCTAGAGCCTCCATTTTTGCGCGCTGGTCGATGTCTCGTGGCCCTCTGTCAGAATCCAGAGTTTCAAGAAGATCGGAGGGGGTCAAAATTTCGGCCAAAAACGACAGTGTTACCCCTTATGTTTTTTTTTTCAGGTCAAAACTTTGACATCCGATATCTCGGCTCTGGAAGGGTCTAGAGCCTCCATTTTTGCGCGCTGGTCGAAGTCTCGTGGCCCTCTGTCAGAATCCAGAGTTTCAAGAAGATCGGAGGGGGTCAAAATTTCGGCCAAAAACGACAGTGTTACCCCTTATGTTTTTTTTTCAGGTCAAAACTTTGACATCCGATATCTCGGCTCTGGAAGGGTCTAGAGCCTCAATTTTTGCGCGCTGGTCGAAGTCTCGTGGCCCTCTGTCAGAATCCAGAGTTTCAAGAAGATCGGAGGGGGTCAAAATTTCGGCCAAAAACGACAGTGTTACCCCTTATGTTTTTTTTCAGGTCAAAACTTTGACATCCGATATCTCGGCTCTGGAAGGGTCTAGAGCCTCCATTTTTGCGCGCTGGTCGAAGTCTCGTGGCCCTCTGTCAGAATCCAGAGTTTCAAGAAGATCGGAGGGGGTCAAAATTTCGGCCAAAACGACAGTGTTACCCCTTATGTTTTTTTTTTCAGGTCAAAACTGTCGTTTTTGGCCGAAATTTTGACCCCCTCCAATCTTCTTGAAACTCTGGATTCTGACAGAGGGCCACGAGACTTCGACCAGCGCGCAAAAATGGAGGCTCTAGACCCTTCCAGAGCCGAGATATCGGATGTCAAAGTTTTGACCCGAAAAAAAAAACATAAGGGGTAACACTGTCGTTTTTGGCCGAAATTTTGACCCCCTCCGATCTTCTTGAAACTCTGGATTCTGACAGAGGGCCACGAGACTTCGACCAGCGCGCAAAAATGGAGGCTCTAGACCCTTCCAGAGCCGAGATATCGGATGTCAAAGTTTTGACCTGAAAAAAAAACATAAGGGGTAACACTGTCGTTTTTGGCCGAAATTTTGACCCCCTCCGATCTTCTTGAAACTCTGGATTCTGACAGAGGGCCACGAGACTTCGACCAGCGCGCAAAAATGGAGGCTCTAGACCCTTCCAGAGCCGAGATATCGGATGTCAAAGTTTTGACCTGAAAAAAAACATAAGGGGTAACACTGTCGTTTTTGGCCGAAATTTTGACCCCCTCCGATCTTCTTGAAACTCTGGATTCTGACAGAGGGCCACGAGACTTCGACC
Organism: Cyprinella venusta; assembly: GCA_038021265.1. Lineage (NCBI taxonomy): Eukaryota > Metazoa > Chordata > Actinopteri > Cypriniformes > Leuciscidae > Cyprinella > Cyprinella venusta. Next base: position 24,829,150 of record CM075877.1, read on the forward strand.
AGCGCGCAAAAATGGAGGCTCTAGACCCTTCCAGAGCCGAGATATCGGATGTCAAAGTTTTGACCTGAAAAAAAAACATAAGGGGTAACACTGTCGTTTTTGGCCGAAATTTTGACCCCCTCCGATCTTCTTGAAACTCTGGATTCTGACAGAGGGCCACGAGACTTCGACCAGCGCGCAAAAATGGAAGCTCTAGACCCTTCCAGAGCCGAGATATCGGATGTCAAAGTTTTGACCTGAAAAAAAACATAAGGGGTAACACTGTCGTTTTTGGCCGAAATTTTGACCCCCTCCGATCTTCTTGAAACTCTGGATTCTGACAGAGGGCCACGAGACTTCGACCAGCGCGCAAAAATGGAGGCTCTAGACCCTTCCAGAGCCGAGATATCGGATGTCAAAGTTTTGACCTGAAAAAAAACATAAGGGGTAACACTGTCGTCTTTGGCCGAAATTTTGACCCCCTCCGATCTTCTTGAAACTCTGGATTCTGACAGAGGGCCACGAGACTTCGACCAGCGCGCAAAAATGGAGGCTCTAGACCCTTCCAGAGCCGAGATATCGGATGTCAAAGTTTTGACCTGAAAAAAAAACATAAGGGGTAACACTGTCGTTTTTGGTCAAAACTTTGACATCCGATATCTCGGCTCTGGAAGGGTCTAGAGCCTCCATTTTTGCGCGCTGGTCGAAGTCTCGTGGCCCTCTGTCAGAATCCAGAGTTTCAAGAAGATCGGAGGGGGTCAAAATTTCGGCCAAAAACGACAGTGTTACCCCTTATGTTTTTTTTTCAGGTCAAAACTTTGACATCCGATATCTCGGCTCTGGAAGGGTCTAGAGCCTCCATTTTTGCGCGCTGGTCGAAGTCTCGTGGCCCTCTGTCAGAATCCAGAGTTTCAAGAAGATCGGAGGGGGTCAAAATTTCGGCCAAAAATGACAGTGTTACCCCTTATGTTTTTTTTTTCAGGTCAAAACTTTGACATCCGATATCTCGGCTCTGGAAGGGTCTAGAGCCTCCATTTTTGCGCGCTGGTCGAAGTCTCGTGGCCCTCTGTCAGAATCCAGAGTTTCAAGAAGATCGGAGGGGGTCAAAATTTCGGCCAAAAACGACAGTGTTACCCCTTATGTTTTTTTTTTCAGGTCAAAACTTTGACATCCGATATCTCGGCTCTGGAAGGGTCTAGAGCCTCCATTTTTGCGCGCTGGTCGAAGTCTCGTGGCCCTCTGTCAGAATCCAGAGTTTCAAGAAGATCGGAGGGGGTCAAAATTTTGGCCAAAAACGACAGTGTTACCCCTTATGTTTTTTTTCAGGTCAAAACTTTGACATCCGATATCTGGGCTCTGGAAGGGTCTAGAGCCTCCATTTTTGCGCGCTGGTCGAAGTCTCGTGGCCCTCTGTCAGAATCCAGAGTTTCAAGAAGATCGGAGGGGGTCAAAATTTCGGCCAAAACGACAGTGTTACCCCTTATGTTTTTTTTTCAGGTCAAAACTGTCGTTTTTGGCCGAAATTTTGACCCCTTCCAATCTTCTTGAAACTCTGGATTCTGACAGAGGGCCACGAGACTTCGACCAGCGCGCAAAAATGAAGGCTCTAGACCCTTCCAGAGCCGAGATATCGGATGTCAAAGTTTTGACCCGAAAAAAAAAACATAAGGGGTAACACTGTCGTTTTTGGCCGAAATTTTGACCCCCTCCGATCTTCTTGAAACTCTGGATTCTGACAGAGGGCCACGAGACTTCGACCAGCGCGCAAAAATGGAGGCTCTAGACCCTTCCAGAGCCGAGATATCGGATGTCAAAGTTTTGACCTGAAAAAAAAAACATAAGGGGTAACACTGTCGTTTTTGGCCGAAATTTTGACCCCCTCCGATCTTCTTGAAACTCTGGATTCTGACAGAGGGCCACGAGACTTCGACCAGCGCGCAAAAATGGAGGCTCTAGACCCTTCCAGAGCCGAGATATCGGATGTCAAAGTTTTGACCTGAAAAAAAACATAAGGGGTAACACTGTCGTTTTTGGCCGAAATTTTGACCCCCTCCGATCTTCTTGAAACTCTGGATTCTGACAGAGGGCCACGAGACTTCGACCAGCGCGCAAAAATGGAGGCTCTAGACCCTTCCAGAGCCGAGATATCGGATGTCAAAGTTTTGACCTGAAAAAAAAACATAAGGGGTAACACTGTCGTTTTTGGCCGAAATTTTGACCCCCTCCGATCTTCTTGAAACTCTGGATTCTGACAGAGGGCCACAAGACTTCGACCAGCGCGCAAAAATGGAAGCTCTAGACCCTTCCAGAGCCGAGATATCGGATGTCAAAGTTTTGACCTGAAAAAAAAACATAAGGGGTAACACTGTCGTTTTTGGCCGAAATTTTGACCCCCTCCGATCTTCTTGAAACTCTGGATTCTGACAGAGGGCCACGAGACTTCGACCAGCGCGCAAAAATGGAGGCTCTAGACCCTTCCAGAGCCAAGATATCGGATGTCAAAGTTTTGACCTGAAAAAAAAACATAAGGGGTAACACTGTCGTTTTTGGCCGAAATTTTGACCCCCTCCGATCTTCTTGAAACTCTGGATTCTGACAGAGGGCCACGAGACTTCGACCAGCGCGCAAAAATGGAGGCTCTAGACCCTTCCAGAGCCGAGATATCGGATGTCAAAGTTTTGACCTGAAAAAAAAACATAAGGGGTAACACTGTCGTTTTTGGTCAAAACTTTGACATCCGATATCTCGGCTCTGGAAGGGTCTAGAGCCTCCATTTTTGCGCGCTGGTCGAAGTCTCGTGGCCCTCTGTCAGAATCCAGAGTTTCAAGAAGATCGGAGGGGGTCAAAATTTCGGCCAAAAACGACAGTGTTACCCCTTATGTTTTTTTTTCAGGTCAAAACTTTGACATCCGATATCTCGGCTCTGGAAGGGTCTAGAGCCTCCATTTTTGCGCGCTGGTCGAAGTCTCGTGGCCCTCTGTCAGAATCCAGAGTTTCAAGAAGATCGGAGGGGGTCAAAATTTCGGCCAAAAACGACAGTGTTACCCCTTATGTTTTTTTTTCAGGTCAAAACTTTGACATCCGATATCTCGGCTCTGGAAGGGTCTAGAGCCTCCATTTTTGCGCGCTGGTCGAAGTCTCGTGGCCCTCTGTCAGAATCCAGAGTTTCAAGAAGATCGGAGGGGGTCAAAATTTCGGCCAAAAACGACAGTGTTACCCCTTATGTTTTTTTTTCAGGTCAAAACTTTGACATCCGATATCTCGGCTCTGGAAGGGTCTAGAGCCTCCATTTTTGCGCGCTGGTCGAAGTCTCGTGGCCCTCTGTCAGAATCCAGAGTTTCAAGAAGATCGGAGGGGGTCAAAATTTCGGCCAAAAACGACAGTGTTACCCCTTATGTTTTTTTTCAGGTCAAAACTTTGACATCCGATATCTCGGCTCTGGAAGGGTCTAGAGCCTCCATTTTTGCGCGCTGGTCGAAGTCTCGTGGCCCTCTGTCAGAATCCAGAGTTTCAAGAAGATCGGAGGGGGTCAAAATTTCGGCCAAAAACGACAGTGTTACCCCTTATGTTTTTTTTTCAGGTCAAAACTTTGACATCCGATATCTCGGCTCTGGAAGGGTCTAGAGCCTCCATTTTTGCGCGCTGGTCGAAGTCTCGTGGCCCTCTGTCAGAATCCAGAGTTTCAAGAAGATCGGAGGGGGTCAAAATTTCGGCCAAAAACGACAGTGTTACCCCTTATGTTTTTTTTTCAGGTCAAAACTTTGACATCCGATATCTCGGCTCTGGAAGGGTCTAGAGCCTCCATTTTTGCGCGCTGGTCGAAGTCTCGTGGCCCTCTGTCAGAATCCAGAGTTTCAAGAAGATCGGAGGGGGTCAAAATTTCGGCCAAAAACGACAGTGTTACCCCTTATGTTTTTTTTCAGGTCAAAACTTTGACATCCGATATCTCGGCTCTGGAAGGGTCTAGAGCCTCCATTTTTGCGCGCTGGTCGAAGTCTCGTGGCCCTCTGTCAGAATCCAGAGTTTCAAGAAGATCGGAGGGGGTCAAAATTTCGGCCAAAACGACAGTGTTACCCCTTATGTTTTTTTTTTCAGGTCAAAACTGTCGTTTTTGGCCGAAATTTTGACCCCCTCCAATCTTCTTGAAACTCTGGATTCTGGCAGAGGGCCACGAGACTTCGACCAGCGCGCAAAAATGGAGGCTCTAGACCCTTCCAGAGCCGAGATATCGGATGTCAAAGTTTTGACCCGAAAAAAAAAACATAAGGGGTAACACTGTCGTTTTTGGCCGAAATTTTGACCCCCTCCGATCTTCTTGAAACTCTGGATTCTGACAGAGGGCCACGAGACTTCGACCAGCGCGCAAAAATGGAGGCTCTAGACCCTTCCAGAGCCGAGATATCGGATGTCAAAGTTTTGACCTGAAAAAAAAAACATAAGGGGTAACACTGTCGTTTTTGGCCGAAATTTTGACCCCCTCCGATCTTCTTGAAACTCTGGATTCTGACAGAGGGCCACGAGACTTCGACCAGCGCGCAAAAATGGAGGCTCTAGACCCTTCCAGAGCCGAGATATCGGATGTCAAAGTTTTGACCTGAAAAAAAAACATAAGGGGTAACACTGTCGTTTTTGGCCGAAATTTTGACCCCCTCCGATCTTCTTGAAACTCTGGATTCTGACAGAGGGCCACGAGACTTCGACCAGCGCGCAAAAATGGAGGCTCTAGACCCTTCCAGAGCCGAGATATCGGATGTCAAAGTTTTGACCTGAAAAAAAAACATAAGGGGTAACACTGTCGTTTTTGGCCGAAATTTTGACCCCCTCCGATCTTCTTGAAACTCTGGATTCTGACAGAGGGCCACGAGACTTCGACCAGCGCGCAAAAATGGAAGCTCTAGACCCTTCCAGAGCCGAGATATCGGATGTCAAAGTTTTGACCTGAAAAAAAACATAAGGGGTAACACTGTCGTTTTTGGCCGAAATTTTGACCCCCCTCCGATCTTCTTGAAACTCTGGATTCTGACAGAGGGCCACGAGACTTCGACCAGCGCGCAAAAATGGAGGCTCTAGACCCTTCCAGAGCCGAGATATCGGATGTCAAAGTTTTGACCTGAAAAAAAACATAAGGGGTAACACTGTCGTTTTTGGCCGAAATTTTGACCCCCTCCGATCTTCTTGAAACTCTGGATTCTGACAGAGGGCCACGAGACTTCGACCAGCGCGCAAAAATGGAGGCTCTAGACCCTTCCAGAGCCGAGATATCGGATGTCAAAGTTTTGACCTGAAAAAAAAACATAAGGGGTAACACTGTCGTTTTTGGTCAAAACTTTGACATCCGATATCTCGGCTCTGGAAGGGTCTAGAGCCTCCATTTTTGCGCGCTGGTCGAAGTCTCGTGGCCCTCTGTCAGAATCCAGAGTTTCAAGAAGATCGGAGGGGGTCAAAATTTCGGCCAAAAACGACAGTGTTACCCCTTATGTTTTTTTTTCAGGTCAAAACTTTGACATCCGATATCTCGGCTCTGGAAGGGTCTAGAGCCTCCATTTTTGCGCGCTGGTCGAAGTCTCGTGGCCCTCTGTCAGAATCCAGAGTTTCAAGAAGATCGGAGGGGGTCAAAATTTCGGCCAAAAACGACAGTGTTACCCCTTATGTTTTTTTTTTCAGGTCAAAACTTTGACATCCGATATCTCGGCTCTGGAAGGGTCTAGAGCCTCCATTTTTGCGCGCTGGTCGAAGTCTCGTGGCCCTCTGTCAGAATCCAGAGTTTCAAGAAGATCGGAGGGGGTCAAAATTTCGGCCAAAAACGACAGTGTTACCCCTTATGTTTTTTTTTCAGGTCAAAACTTTGACATCCGATATCTCGGCTCTGGAAGGGTCTAGAGCCTCCATTTTTGCGCGCTGGTCGAAGTCTCGTGGCCCTCTGTCAGAATCCAGAGTTTCAAGAAGATCGGAGGGGGTCAAAATTTCGGCCAAAAACGACAGTGTTACCCCTTATGTTTTTTTTCAGGTCAAAACTTTGACATCCGATATCTCGGCTCTGGAAGGGTCTAGAGCCTCCATTTTTGCGCGCTGGTCGAAGTCTCGTGGCCCTCTGTCAGAATCCAGAGTTTCAAGAAGATCGGAGGGGGTCAAAATTTCGGCCAAAACGACAGTGTTACCCCTTATGTTTTTTTTTTCAGGTCAAAACTGTCGTTTTTGGCCGAAATTTTGACCCCCTCCAATCTTCTTGAAACTCTGGATTCTGACAGAGGGCCACGAGACTTCGACCAGCGCGCAAAAATGGAGGCTCTAGACCCTTCCAGAGCCGAGATATCGGATGTCAAAGTTTTGACCCGAAAAAAAAAACATAAGGGGTAACACTGTCGTTTTTGGCCGAAATTTTGACCCCCTCCGATCTTCTTGAAACTCTGGATTCTGACAGAGGGCCACGAGACTTCGACCAGCGCGCAAAAATGGAGGCTCTAGACCCTTCCAGAGCCGAGATATCGGATGTCAAAGTTTTGACCTGAAAAAAAAAACATAAGGGGTAACACTGTCGTTTTTGGCCGAAATTTTGACCCCCTCCGATCTTCTTGAAACTCTGGATTCTGACAGAGGGCCACGAGACTTCGACCAGTGCGCAAAAATGGAGGCTCTAGACCCTTCCAGAGCCGAGATATCGGATGTCAAAGTTTTGACCTGAAAAAAAACATAAGGGGTAACACTGTCGTTTTTGGCCGAAATTTTGACCCCCTCCGATCTTCTTGAAACTCTGGATTCTGACAGAGGGCCACGAGACTTCGACCAGCGCGCAAAAATGGAGGCTCTAGACCCTTCCAGAGCCGAGATATCGGATGTCAAAGTTTTGACCTGAAAAAAAAAACATAAGGGGTAACACTGTCGTTTTTGGCCGAAATTTTGACCCCCTCCGATCTTCTTGAAACTCTGGATTCTGACAGAGGGCCACGAGACTTCGACCAGCGCGCAAAAATGGAAGCTCTAGACCCTTCCAGAGCCGAGATATCGGATGTCAAAGTTTTGACCTGAAAAAAAAACATAAGGGGTAACACTGTCGTTTTTGGCCGAAATTTTGACCCCCTCCGATCTTCTTGAAACTCTGGATTCTGACAGAGGGCCACGAGACTTCGACCAGCGCGCAAAAATGGAGGCTCTAGACCCTTCCAGAGCCGAGATATCGGATGTCAAAGTTTTGACCTGAAAAAAAACATAAGGGGTAACACTGTCGTTTTTGGCCGAAATTTTGACCCCCTCCGATCTTCTTGAAACTCTGGATTCTGACAGAGGGCCACGAGACTTCGACCAGCGCGCAAAAATGGAGGCTCTAGACCCTTCCAGAGCCGAGATATCGGATGTCAAAGTTTTGACCTGAAAAAAAAACATAAGGGGTAACACTGTCGTTTTTGGTCAAAACTTTGACATCCGATATCTCGGCTCTGGAAGGGTCTAGAGCCTCCATTTTTGCGCGCTGGTCGAAGTCTCGTGGCCCTCTGTCAGAATCCAGAGTTTCAAGAAGATCGGAGGGGGTCAAAATTTCGGCCAAAAACGACAGTGTTACCCCTTATGTTTTTTTTTCAGGTCAAAACTTTGACATCCGATATCTCGGCTCTGGAAGGGTCTAGAGCCTCCATTTTTGCGCGCTGGTCGAAGTCTCGTGGCCCTCTGTCAGAATCCAGAGTTTCAAGAAGATCGGAGGGGGTCAAAATTTCGGCCAAAAACGACAGTGTTACCCCTTATGTTTTTTTTTCAGGTCAAAACTTTGACATCCGATATCTCGGCTCTGGAAGGGTCTAGAGCCTCCATTTTTGCGCGCTGTTCGAAGTCTCGTGGCCCTCTGTCAGAATCCAGAGTTTCAAGAAGATCGGAGGGGGTCAAAATTTCGGCCAAAAACGACAGTGTTACCCCTTATGTTTTTTTTTCAGGTCAAAACTTTGACATCCGATATCTCGGCTCTGGAAGGGTCTAGAGCCTCCATTTTTGCGCGCTGGTCGAAGTCTCGTGGCCCTCTGTCAGAATCCAGAGTTTCAAGAAGATCGGAGGGGGTCAAAATTTCGGCCAAAAACGACAGTGTTACCCCTTATGTTTTTTTTCAGGTCAAAACTTTGACATCCGATATCTCGGCTCTGGAAGGGTCTAGAGCCTCCATTTTTGCGCGCTGGTCGAAGTCTCGTGGCCCTCTGTCAGAATCCAGAGTTTCAAGAAGATCGGAGGGGGTCAAAATTTCGGCCAAAAACGACAGTGTTACCCCTTATGTTTTTTTTTCAGGTCAAAACTTTGACATCCGATATCTCGGCTCTGGAAGGGTCTAGAGCCTCCATTTTTGCGCGCTGGTCGAAGTCTCGTGGCCCTCTGTCAGAATCCAGAGTTTCAAGAAGATCGGAGGGGGTCAAAATTTCGGCCAAAAACGACAGTGTTACCCCTTATGTTTTTTTTTTCAGGTCAAAACTTTGACATCCGATATCTCGGCTCTGGAAGGGTCTAGAGCCTCCATTTTTGCGCGCTGGTCGAAGTCTCGTGGCCCTCTGTCAGAATCCAGAGTTTCAAGAAGATCGGAGGGGGTCAAAATTTCGGCCAAAAACGACAGTGTTACCCCTTATGTTTTTTTTTCAGGTCAAAACTTTGACATCCGATATCTCGGCTCTGGAAGGGTCTAGAGCCTCCATTTTTGCGCGCTGGTCGAAGTCTCGTGGCCCTCTGTCAGAATCCAGAGTTTCAAGAAGATCGGAGGGGGTCAAAATTTCGGCCAAAAACGACAGTGTTACCCCTTATGTTTTTTTTTCAGGTCAAAACTTTGACATCCGATATCTCGGCTCTGGAAGGGTCTAGAGCCTCCATTTTTGCGCGCTGGTCGAAGTCTTGTGGCCCTCTGTCAGAATCCAGAGTTTCAAGAAGATCGGAGGGGGTCAAAATTTCGGCCAAAAACGACAGTGTTACCCCTTATGTTTTTTTTTCAGGTCAAAACTTTGACATCCGATATCTCGGCTCTGGAAGGGTCTAGAGCCTCCATTTTTGCGCGCTGGTTGAAGTCTCATGGCCCTCTGTCAGAATCCAGAGTTTCAAGAAGATCGGAGGGGGTCAAAATTTCGGCCAAAAACGACAGTGTTACCCCTTATGTTTTTTTTCAGGTCAAAACTTTGACATCCGATATCTCGGCTCTGGAAGGGTCTAGAGCCTCCATTTTTGCGCGCTGGTCGAAGTCTCGTGGCCCTCTGTCAGAATCCAGAGTTTCAAGAAGATCGGAGGGGGTCAAAATTTCGGCCAAAAACGACAGTGTTACCCCTTATGTTTTTTTTTCAGGTCAAAACTTTGACATCCGATATCTCGGCTCTGGAAGGGTCTAGAGCCTCCATTTTTGCGTGCTGGTCGAAGTCTCGTGGCCCTCTGTCAGAATCCAGAGTTTCAAGAAGATCGGAGGGGGTCAAAATTTCGGCCAAAACGACAGTGTTACCCCTTATGTTTTTTTTTTCAGGTCAAAACTGTCGTTTTTGGCCGAAATTTTGACCCCCTCCAATCTTCTTGAAACTCTGGATTCTGACAGAGGGCCACGAGACTTCGACCAGCGCGCAAAAATGGAGGCTCTAGACCCTTCCAGAGCCGAGATATCGGATGTCAAAGTTTTGACCCGAAAAAAAAACATAAGGGGTAACACTGTCGTTTTTGGCCGAAATTTTGACCCCCTCCGATCTTCTTGAAACTCTGGATTCTGACAGAGGGCCACGAGACTTCGACCAGCGCGCAAAAATGGAGGCTCTAGACCCTTCCAGAGCCGAGATATCGGATGTCAAAGTTTTGACCTGAAAAAAAAAACATAAGGGGTAACACTGTCGTTTTTGGCCGAAATTTTGACCCCCTCCGATCTTCTTGAAACTCTGGATTCTGACAGAGGGCCACGAGACTTCGACCAGCGCGCAAAAATGGAGGCTCTAGACCCTTCCAGAGCCGAGATATCGGATGTCAAAGTTTTGACCTGAAAAAAAACATAAGGGGTAACACTGTCGTTTTTGGCCGAAATTTTGACCCCCTCCGATCTTCTTGAAACTCTGGATTCTGACAGAGGGCCACGAGACTTCGACCAGCGCGCAAAAATGGAGGCTCTAGACCCTTCCAGAGCCGAGATATCGGATGTCAAAGTTTTGACCTGAAAAAAAAACATAAGGGGTAACACTGTCGTTTTTGGCCGAAATTTTAACCCCCTCCGATCTTCTTGAAACTCTGGATTCTGACAGAGGGCCACGAGACTTCGACCAGCGCGCAAAAATGGAAGCTCTAGACCCTTCCAGAGCCGAGATATCGGATGTCAAAGTTTTGACCTGAAAAAAAACATAAGGGGTAACACTGTCGTTTTTGGCCGAAATTTTGACCCCCTCCGATCTTCTTGAAACTCTGGATTCTGACAGAGGGCCACGAGACTTCGACCAGCGCGCAAAAATGGAGGCTCTAGACCCTTCCAGAGCCGAGATATCGGATGTCAAAGTTTTGACCTGAAAAAAAACATAAGGGGTAACACTGTCGTTTTTGGCCGAAATTTTGACCCCCTCCGATCTTCTTGAAACTCTGGATTCTGACAGAGGGCCACGAGACTTCGACCAGCGCGCAAAAATGGAGGCTCTAGACCCTTCCAGAGCCGAGATATCGGATGTCAAAGTTTTGACCTGAAAAAAAAACATAAGGGGTAACACTGTCATTTTTTTTTTTTGGCCGAAATTTTCACCCCCTCCGATCTTCTTCAAACTCTGGATTCTGACAGAGGGCCACGAGACTTCGACCAGCGCGCAAAAATGGAGGCTCTAGACCCTTCCAGAGCCGAGATATCGAAGGTCAAAATTTTGACCAGAAAAAAAAACATAAGGGGTAACACTGTCATTTTTTTTTTTTTGGCCGAAATTTTGACCCCCTCCGATCTTCTTCAAAGTCTGGATTCTGACATAGGGCCATGAGACTTCGACCAGCGCGCAAAAATGGAGGCTCTAGACCCTTCCAGAGCCGAGATATCGAAGGTCAAAATTTTGACCAGAAAAAAAAAACATAAGGGGTAACACTGTCATTTTTTTTTGGCCGAAATTTTGACCCCCTCCGATCTTCTTGAAACTCTGGATTCTGACAGAGGGCCACGAGACTTCGACCAGCGCGCAAAAATGGAGGCTCTAGACCCTTCCAGAGCCGAGATATCGAAGGTCAAAATTTTGACCAGAAAAAAAAACATAAGGGGTAACACTGTCATTTTTTTTTTTGGCCGAAATTTTGACCCCCTCCGATCTTCTTCAAACTCTGGATTCTGACAGAGGGCCACGAGACTTCGACCAGCGCGCAAAAATGGAGGCTCTACACCCTTCCAGAGCCGAGATATCGAAGGTCAAAATTTTGACCGGAAAAAAAACATAAGGGGTAACACTGTCATTTTTTTTTTTTGGCCGAAATTTTGACCCCCTCCGATCTTCTTCAAACTCTGGATTCTGACAGAGGGCCACGAGACTTCAACCAGCGCGCAAAAATGGAGGCTCTAGACCCTTCCAGAGCCGAGATATCGAAGGTCAAAATTTTGACCAGAAAAAAAAAACATAAGGGGTAACACTGTCATTTTTTTTTTTTGGCCGAAATTTTCACCCCCTCCGATCTTCTTCAAACTCTGGATTCTGACAGAGGGCCACGAGACTTCGACCAGCGCGCAAAAATGGAGGCTCTAGACCCTTCCAGAGCCGAGATATCGAAGGTCAAAATTTTGACCAGAAAAAAAAACATAAGGGGTAACACTGTCATTTTTTTTTTTTTGGCCGAAATTTTGACCCCCTCCGATCTTCTTCAAAGTCTGGATTCTGACATAGGGCCATGAGACTTCGACCAGCGCGCAAAAATGGAGGCTCTAGACCCTTCCAGAGCCGAGATATCGAAGGTCAAAATTTTGACCAGAAAAAAAAAACATAAGGGGTAACACTGTCATTTTTTTTTGGCCGAAATTTTGACCCCCTCCGATCTTCTTGAAACTCTGGATTCTGACAGAGGGCCACGAGACTTCGACCAGCGCGCAAAAATGGAGGCTCTAGACCCTTCCAGAGCCAAGATATCGAAGGTCAAAATTTTGACCAGAAAAAAAAACATAAGGGGTAACACTGTCATTTTTTTTTTGGCCGAAATTTTCACCCCCTCCGATCTTCTTCAAACTCTGGATTCTGACAGAGGGCCACGAGACTTCAGCCAGCGCGCAAAAATGGAGGCTCTAGACCCTTCCAGAGCCGAGATATCGAAGATCAAAATTTTGACCAGAAAAAAAAACATAAGGGGTAACACTGTCATTTTTTTTTTTTTGGCCGAAATTTTGACCCCCTCCGATCTTCTTGAAACTCTGGATTCTGACAGAGGGCCACGAGACTTCGACCAGCGTGCAAAAATGGAGGCTCTAGACCCTTCCAGAGCCGAGATATCGAAGGTCAAAATTTTGACCAGAAAAAAAAAACATAAGGGGTAACACTGTCATTTTTTTTTTTGGCCGAAATTTTGACCCCCTCCGATCTTCTTCAAACTCTGGATTCTGACAGAGGGCCACGAGACTTCGACCAGCGCGCAAAAATGGAGGCTCTAGACCCTTCCAGAGCCGAGATATCGAAGGTCAAAATTTTGACCAGAAAAAAAAACATAAGGGGTAACACTGTCATTTTTTTTTTTGGCCGAAATTTTCACCCCCTCCGATCTTCTTCAAACTCTGGATTCTGACAGAGGGCCACGAGACTTTGACCAGCGCGCAAAAATGGAGGCTCTAGACCCTTCCAGAGCCGAGATATCGAAGGTCAAAATTTTGACCAGAAAAAAAAACATAAGGGGTAACACTGTCATTTTTTTTTTTGGCCGAAATTTTCACCCCCTCCGATCTTCTTCAAACTCTGGATTCTGACAGAGGGCCACGAGACTTCAACCAGCGCGCAAAAATGGAGGCTCTAAACCCTTCCAGAGCCGAGATATCGAAGGTCAAAATTTTTGACCAGAAAAAAAAACATAAGGGGTAACACTGTCATTTTTTTTTTTGGCCGAAATTTTGACCCCCTCCGATCTTCTTCAAAGTCTGGATTCTGATATAGGGCCATGAGACTTCGACCAGCGCGCAAAAATGGAGGCTCTAGACCCTTCCAGAGCCGAGATATCGAAGGTCAAAATGTTGAACAGAAAAAAAAAACATAAGGGGTAACACTGTCTTTTTTTTTTTTTGGCCGAAATTTTGACCCCCTCCGATCTTCTTGAAACTCTGGATTCTGACAGAGGGCCACGAGACTTCGACCAGCGCGCAAAAATGGAGGCTCTAGACCCTTCCAGAGCCGAGATATCGAAGGTCAAAATTTTGACCAGAAAAAAAAAAACATAAGGGGTAACACTGTCATTTTTTTTTTTTGGCCGAAATTTTGACCCCCTCCGATCTTCTTGAAACTCTGGATTCTGACAGAGGGCCACGAGACTTCGACCAGCGCGCAAAAATGGAGGCTCTAGACCCTTCCAGAGCTGAGATATCGAAGGTCAAAATTTTGACCAGAAAAAAAAAACATAAGGGGTAACACTGTCATTTTTTTTTTGGCCGAAATTTTGACCCCCTCCGATCTTCTTCAAACTCTGGATTCTGACAGAGGGCCACGAGACTTCGACCAGCGCGCAAAAATGGAGGCTCTAGACCCTTCCAGAGCCGAGATATCGAAGGTCAAAATTTTGACCAGAAAAAAAAACATAAGGGGTAACACTGTCATTTTTTTTTTGGCCGAAATTTTGACCCCCTCCGATCTTCTTCAAACTCTGGATTCTGACAGAGGGCCACGAGACTTCGACCAGCGTGCAAAAATGAAGGCTCTAGACCCTTCCAGAGCCGAGATATCGAAGGTCAAAATTTTGACCAGAAAAAAAAACATAAGGGGTAACAATGTCATTTTTTTTTTGGCCGAAATTTTGACCCCCTCCGATCTTCTTGAAACTCTGGAATCTGACAGAGGGCCACGAGACTTCGACCAGCGCGCAAAAATGGAGGCTCTAGACCCTTCCAGAGCCGAGATATCGAAGGTCAAATTTTTGACCAGAAAAAAAAACATAAGGGGTAACACTGTCATTTTTTTTTTTGGCCGAAATTTTGACCCCCTCCGATCTTCTTCAAACTCTGGATTCTGACAGAGGGCCACGAGACTTCGACCAGCGCGCAAAAATGGAGGCTCTAGACCCTTCCAGAGCCGAGATATCGAAGGTCAAAATTTTGACCAGAAAAAAAAACATAAGGGGTAACACTGTCATTTTATTTTTTGGCCGAAATTTTGACCCCCTCCGATCTTCTTCAAACTCTGGATTCTGACAGAGGGCCACGAGACTTCGACCAGCGCGCAAAAATGGAGGTTCTAGACCCTTCCAGAGCCGAGATATCGAAGGTCAAAATTTTGACCAGAAAAAAAAAACATAAGGGGTAACACTGTCATTTTTTTTTTGGCCGAAATTTTGAGGTCCTCCGATCTTCTTCAAACTCTGGATTCTGACAGAGGGCCACGAGACTTCAGCCAGCGCGCAAAAATGGAGGCTCTAGACCCTTCTAGAGCCGAGATATCGAAGATCAAAATTTTGACCAGAAAAAAAAACATAAGGGGTAACACTGTCATTTTTTTTTTTTGGCCGAAACTTTGACCCCCTCCGATCTTCTTGAAACTCTGGATTCTGACAGAGGGCCACGAGACTTCGACCAGCGCGCAAAAATGGAGGCTCTAGACCCTTCCAGAGCCGAGATATCGAAGGTCAAAATTTTGACCAGAAAAAAAAACATAAGGGGTAACACTGTCATTTTTTTTTTGGCCGAAATTTTGACCCCCTCCGATCTTCTTCAAACTCTGGATTCTGACAGAGGGCCACGAGACTTCGACCAGCGCGCAAAAATGGAGGCTCTAGACCCTTCCAGAGCCGAGATATCGAAGGTCAAAATTTTGACCAGAAAAAAAAAACATAATGGGTAACACTGTCATTTTTTTTTTTTGGCCGAAATTTTGACCCCCTCCGATCTTCTTCAAACTCTGGATTCTGACAGAGGGCCACGAGACTTCGACCAGCGCGCAAAAATGGAGGCTCTAGACCCTTCCAGAGCTGAGATATCGAAGGTCAAAATTTTGACCAGAAAAAAAAACATAAGGGGTAACACTGTCATTTTTTTTTGGCCGAAATTTTGACCCCCTCCGATCTTCTTGAAACTCTGGATTCTGACAGAGGGCCACGAGACTTCGACCAGCGCGCGAAAATGGAGGCTCTAGACCCTTCCAGAGCCGAGATATCAAAGGTCAAAATTTTGACCAGAAAAAAAACCATAAGGGGTAACACTGTCATTTTTTTTTTGGCCGAAATTTTGACCCCCTCCGATCTTCTTCAAACTCTGGATTCTGACAGAGGGCCACGAGACTTCGACCAGCGCGCAAAAATGGAGGCTCTAGACCCTTCCAGAGCCGAGATATCAAAGGTCAAAATTTTGACCAGAAAAAAAAACCATAAGGGGTAACACTGTCATTTTTTTTTTTTGGCCGAAATTTTGACCCCCTCCGATCTTCTTGAAACTCTGGATTCTGACAGAGGGCCACGAGACTTCAACCAGCGCGCAAAAATGGAGGCTCTACACCCTTCCAGAGCCAAGATATCGAAGATCAAAATTTTGGCCAGAAAAAAAAACATAAGGGGTAACACTGTCATTTTTTTTTTTTGGCCGAAATTTTGACCCCCTCCGATCTTCTTGAAACTCTGGATTCTGACAGAGGGCCACGAGACTTCGACCAGCGCGCAAAAATGGAGGCTCTAGACCCTTCCAGAGCCGAGATATCGAAGGTCAAAATTTTGACCAGAAAAAAAAAACATAAGGGGTAACACTGTCATTTTTTTTTTTGGCCGAAATTTTGACCCCCTCCGATCTTCTTCAAAGTCTGGATTCTGACAGAGGGCCACGAGACTTCAGCCAGCGCGCAAAAATGGAGGCTCTAGACCCTTCCAGAGCCGAGATATCGAAGGTCAAAATTTTGACCAGAAAAAAAAAACATAAGGGGTAACACTGTCATTTTTTTTTGGCCGAAATTTTGACCCCCTCCGATCTTCTTGAAACTCTGGATTCTGACAGAGGGCCATGAGACTTCGACCAGCGCGCAAAAATGGAGGCTCTAGACCCTTCCAGAGCCGAGATATCGAAGGTCAAAATTTTGACCAGAAAAAAAAACATAAGGGGTAACACTGTCATTTTTTTTTTTTGGCCGAAATTTTGACCCCCTCCGATCTTCTTCAAACTCTGGATTCTGACAGAGGGCCACGAGACTTCAACCAGCGCGCAAAAATGGAGGCTCTACACCCTTCCAGAGCAAAGATATCGAAGATCAAAATTTTGGCCAGAAAAAAAAACATAAGGGGTAACACTGTCATTTTTTTTTTTTGGCCGAAATTTTGACCCCCTCCGATCTTCTTGAAACTCTGGATTCTGACAGAGGGCCACGAGACTTCGACCAGCGCGCAAAAATGGAGGCTCTAGACCCTTCCAGAGCCGAGATATCGAAGGTCAAAATTTTGACCAGAAAAAAAAACATAAGGGGTAACACTGTCATTTTTTTTTTTGGCCGAAATTTTGACCCCCTCCGATCTTCTTCAAACTCTGGATTCTGACAGAGGGCCACGAGACTTCGACCAGCGCGCAAAAATGGAGGCTCTAGACCCTTCCAGAGCCGAGATATCGAAGGTCAAAATTTTGACCAGAAAAAAAAACATAAGGGGTAACACTGTCATTTTTTTTTTTTGGCCGAAATTTTGACCCCCTCTGATCTTCTTCAAACTCTGGATTCTGACAGAGGGCCACGAGACTTCAACCAGCGCGCAAAAATGGAGGCTCTACACCCTTCCAGAGCCAAGATATCGAAGATCAAAATTTTGGCCAGAAAAAAAAACATAAGGGGTAACACTGTCATTTTTTTTTTTGGCCGAAATTTTGACCCCCTCCGATCTTCTTGAAACTCTGGATTCTGACAGAGGGCCACGAGACTTCGACCAGCGCGCAAAAATGGAGGCTCTAGACCCTTCCAGAGCCGAGATATCGAAGGTCAAAATATTGACCAGAAAAAAAAACATAAGGGGTAACACTGTCATTTTTTTTTTTGGCCGAAATTTTGACCCCCTCCGATCTTCTTCAAACTCTGGATTCTGACAGAGGGCCACGAGACTTCGACCAGCGCGCAAAAATGGAGGCTCTAGACCCTTCCAGAGCCGAGATATCGAAGGTCAAAATTTTGACCAGAAAAAAAAACATAAGGGGTAACACTGTCATTTTTTTTTTTGGCCGAAATTTTGACCCCCTCCGATCTTCTTCAAACTCTGGATTCTGACAGAGGGCCACGAGACTTCGACCAGCGTGCAAAAATGAAGGCTCTAGACCCTTCCAGAGCCGAGATATCGAAGGTCAAAATTTTGACCAGAAAAAAAAACATAAGGGGTAACACTGTCATTTTTTTTTTTGGCCGAAATTTTGACCCCCTCCGATCTTCTTGAAACTCTGGATTCTGACAGAGGGCCACGAGACTTTGACCAGCGCGCAAAAATGGAGGCTCTAGACCCTTCCAGAGCCGAGATATCGAAGGTCAAATTTTTGACCAGAAAAAAAACATAAGGGGTAACACTGTCATTTTATTTTTTGGCCGAAATTTTGACCCCCTCCGATCTTCTTCAAACTCTGGATTCTGACAGAGGGCCACGAGACTTCGACCAGCGCGCAAAAATGGAGGCTCTAGACCCTTCCAGAGCCGAGATATCGAAGGTCAAAATTTTGACCAGAAAAAAAAACATAAGGGGTAACACTGTCATTTTTTTTTGGCCGAAATTTTGACCCCCTCCGATCTTCTTCAAAGTCTGGATTCTGACATAGGGCCATGAGACTTCGACCAGCGCGCAAAAATGGAGGCTCTAGACCCTTCCAGAGCCGAGATATCGAAGGTCAAAATTTTGACCAGAAAAAAAAAAACATAAGGGGTAACACTGTCATTTTTTTTGGGCCGAAATTTTGACCCCCTCCGATCTTCTTGAAACTCTGGATTCTGACAGAGGGCCATGAGACTTCGACCAGCGCGCAAAAATGGAGGCTCTAGACCCTTCCAGAGCCGAGATATCGAAGGTCAAAATATTGACCAGAAAAAAAAACATAAGGGGTAACACTGTCATTTTTTTTTTTGGCCGAAATTTTGACCCCCTCCGATCTTCTTCAAACTCTGGATTCTGACAGAGGGCCACGAGACTTCAGCCAGCGCGCAAAAATGGAGGCTCTAGACCCTTCTAGAGCCGAGATATTGAAGATCAAAATTTTGACCAGAAAAAAAAACATAAGGGGTAACACTGTCATTTTTTTTTTTGGCCGAAATTTTGACCCCCTCCGATCTTCTTGAAACTCTGGATTCTGACAGAGGGCCACGAGACTTCGACCAGCGCGCAAAAATGGAGGCTCTAGACCCTTCCAGAGCCGAGATATCGAAGGTCAAAATTTTGACCAGAAAAAAAAACATAAGGGGTAACACTGTCATTTTTTTTTTTGGCCGAAATTTTGACCCCCTCCGATCTTCTTCAAACTCTGGATTCTGACAGAGGGCCACGAGACTTCGACCAGCGCGCAAAAATGGAGGCTCTAGACCCTTCCAGAGCCGAGATATCGAAGGTCAAAATTTTGACCAGAAAAAAAAACATAAGGGGTAACACTGTCATTTTTTTTTTGGCCGAAATTTTGACCCCCTCCGATCTTCTTGAAACTCTGGATTCTGACAGAGGGCCACGAGACTTCGACCAGCGCGCAAAAATGGAGGCTCTAGACCCTTCCAGAGCCGAGATATCGAAGGTCAAAATTTTGACCAGAAAAAAAACCATAAGGGGTAACACTGTCATTTTTTTTTTGGCCGAAATTTTGACCCCCTCCGATCTTCTTCAAACTCTGGATTCTGACAGAGGGCCACGAGACTTCGACCAGCGCGCAAAAATGGAGGCTCTAGACCCTTCCAGAGCCGAGATATCGAAGGTCAAAATTTTGACCAGAAAAAAAAACATAAGGGGTAACACTGTCATTTTTTTTTTTTGGCCGAAATTTTGACCCCCTCCGATCTTCTTGAAACTCTGGATTCTGACAGAGGGCCACGAGACTTCAACCAGCATGCAAAAATGGAGGCTCTACACCCTTCCAGAGCCAAGATATCGAAGATCAAAATTTTGGCCAGAATAAAAAACATAAGGGGTAACACTGTCATTTTTTTTTTGGCCGAAATTTTGACCCCCTCCGATCTTCTTGAAACTCTGGATTCTGACAGAGGGCCACGAGACTTCGACCAGCGCGCAAAAATGGAGGCTCTAGACCCTTCCAGAGCCGAGATATCGAAGGTCAAAATTTTGACCAGAAAAAAAAAACATAAGGGGTAACACTGTCATTTTTTTTTTGGTCGAAATTTTGACCCCCTCCGATATTCTTCAAACTCTGGATTCTGACAGAGGGCCACGAGACTTCGACCAGCGCGCAAAAATGGAGGCTCTAGACCCTTCCAGAGCCGAGATATCGAAGGTCAAAATTTTGACCAGAAAATAAAACATAAGGGGTAACACTGTCATTTTTTTTTTTTTGGCCGAAATTTTGACCCCCTCCGATCTTCTTCAAACTCTGGATTCTGACAGAGGGCCACGAGACTTCAACCAGCGCGCAAAAATGGAGGCTCTAGACCCTTCCAGAGCCGAGATATCGAAAGTCAAAATTTTGACCAGAAAAAAAAACATAAGGGGTAACACTGTCATTTTTTTTTTTGGCCGAAATTTTGACCCCCTCCAATCTTCTTCAAACTCTGGATTCTGACAGAGGGCCACGAGACTTCGACCAGCGCGCAAAAATGGAGGCTCTAGACCCTTCCAGAGCCGAGATATCGAAGGTCAAAATTTTGACCAGAAAAAAAAAAACATAAGGGGTAACACTGTCATTTTTTTTTGGCCGAAATTTTGACCCCCTCCGATCTTCTTCAAACTCTGGATTCTGACAGAGGGCCACGAGACTTCGACCAGCGCGCAAAAATGGAGGCTCTAGACCCTTCCAGAGCCGAGATATCGAAGGTCAAAATTTTGACCAGAAAAAAAAACATAAGGGGTAACACTGTCATTTTTTTTTTTTTGGCCGAAATTTTGACCCCCTCCGATCTTCTTCAAACTCTGGATTCTGACAGAGGGCCACGAGACTTCAACCAGCGCGCAAAAATGGAGGCTCTAGACCCTTCCAGAGCCGAGATATCGAAGGTCAAAATTTTGACCAGAAAAAAAAACATAAGGGGTAACACTGTCATTTTTTTTTTTGGCCGAAATTTTCACCCCCTCCGATCTTCTTCAAACTCTGGATTCTGACAGAGGGCCACGAGACTTCGACCAGCGCGCAAAAATGGAGGCTCTAGACCCTTCCAGAGCCGAGATATCGAAGGTCAAAATTTTGACCAGAAAAAAAAAACATAAGGGGTAACACTGTCATTTTTTTTTTTTGGCCGAAATTTTCACCCCCTCCGATCTTCTTCAAACTCTGCATTCTGACAGAGGGCCACGAGACTTCGACCAGCGCGCAAAAATGGAGGCTCTAGACCCTTCCAGAGCCGAGATATCGAAGGTCAAAATTTTGACCAGAAAAAAAAACATAAGGGGTAACACTGTCATTTTTTTTTTTTGGCCGAAATTTTGACCCCCTCCGATCTTCTTCAAACTCTGGATTCTGACAGAGGGCCACGAGACTTCGACCAGCGCGCAAAAATAGAGGCTCTAGACCCTTCCAGAGCCGAGATATCGAAGGTCAAAATTTTGACCAGAAAAAAAAAACATAAGGGGTAACACTGTCATTTTTTTTTTTTGGCCGAAATTTTGACCCCCTCCGATCTTCTTCAAACTCTGGATTCTGACAGAGGGCCACGAGACTTCAACCAGCGCGCAAAAATGGAGGCTCTGCACCCTTCCAGAGCCAAGATATCGAAGATCAAAATTTTGGCCAGAAAAAAAAACATAAGGGGTAACACTGTCATTTTTTTTTTGGCCGAAATTTTGACCCCCTCCGATCTTCTTGAAACTCTGGATTCTGACAGAGGGCCACGAGACTTCGACCAGCGCGCAAAAATGGAGGCTCTAGACCCTTCCAGAGCCGAGATATCGAAGGTCAAAATTTTGACCAGAAAAAAAACATAAGGGGTAACACTGTCATTTTTTTTTTTTTTTGGCCGAAATTTTGACCCCCTCCGATCTTCTTCAAACTCTGGATTCTGACAGAGGGCCACGAGACTTCAGCCAGCGCGCAAAAATGGAGGCTCTAGACCCTTCCAGAGCCGAGATATCGAAGATCAAAATTTTGACCAGAAAAAAAAACATAAGGGGTAACACTGTCATTTTTTTTTTTTGGCCGAAATTTTGACCCCCTCCGATCTTCTTGAAACTCTGGATTCTGACAGAGGGCCACGAGACTTCGACCAGCGCGCAAAAATGGGGGCTCTAGACCCTTCCAGAGCCGAGATATCGAAGGTCAAAATTTTGACCAGAAAAAAAAACATAAGGGGTAACACTGTCATTTTTTTGTTTTGGCCGAAATTTTGACCCCCTCCGATCTTCTTGAAACTCTGGATTCTGACAGAGGGCCATGAGACATCACCCAGCGCGCAAAAATGGAGGCTCTAGACCCTTCCAGAGCCAAGATATCGAAGGTCAAAATTTTGACCCGAAAAAAAAAAACATAAGGGGTAACACTGTCATTTTTTTTTTGGCCGAAATTTTGACCCCCTCCGATCTTCTTGAAACTCTGGATTCTGACAGAGGGCCACGAGACTTCGACCAGCGCACAAAAATGGAGGCTCTAGACCCTTCCAGAGCCAAGATATCGAAGGTCAAAATTTTGACCCCAAAAAAAAAAACATAAGGGGTAACACTGTCATTTTTTTTTGGCCAAAATTTTGACCCCCTCCGATCTTCTTGAAACTCTGGATTCTGACAGAGGGCCACGAGACATCGCCCAGTGCGCAAAAATGGAGGCTCTAGACCCTTCCAGAGCCGAGATATCGAAGGTCGAAATTTTGACCCGAAAAAAAACATAAGGGGTAACACTGTCATTTTTTTTTTTGGCCGAAATTTTGACGCCCTCCGATCTTCTTGAAACTCTGGATTCTGACAGAGGGCCACAAGACATCGCCCAGCGCGCAAAAATGGAGGCTCTAGACCCTTCCAGAGCCAAGATATCAAAGGTCAAAATTTTGACCCAAAAAAAAAACATAAGGGGTAACACTGTCATTTTTTTTTTGGCCGAAATTTTGACCCCCTCCGATCTTCTTGAAACTCTGGATTCTGACAGAGGGCCACGATACTTCGACCAGCGCACAAAAATGGAGGCTCTAGACCAGGGGTGGGAAAACTACGGCCCGCGGGCCACATGCGGCCCGTTAGGCTGTTTAATCCGGCCCGTCGAGTATTTAAAATATTGTCATAGAGATTGCACTTGCATGGCGAGCGTTGTGCAGCGCGGTCTGTAGCGGGAGAGCGAGGGGTGAGCCGAGCGGTAAGCAGGCCGTGCTGACAGAGTGGGGAGAGAGAGAGACTGGGAGCTCGTGCACGCGCTGTCGAGAGAGAGAAAACGCTGGGCTGCAAGCTGTTTCAGTGGAAAGAGTGTTGCTGCATTTGTGACCTGAGAAGCTGAATCCAGCGGGAAGAGTACTGTTTTATATGTGATTTGTTTTTGAAATATTCTGAATTAATTGTGTTAGCGCGAGCAAGCGCTGTGGGGAGAGAAAGTAACTCAATAAAGTGCATGAGCCCCAGTATTCGCCGACCCTGTGTCTCCTTCCATCACCCATTCACCGAACCAACATCCCTGTCACACATTCATTTTGCCTTTTTCCTGCAATACTTGAATAAAGCAGATCATTCATTCAGAGCTGTTGTGGCTGTGCTGCGGTGTGTCACGTGACAAGCAATGACGCGTCACCATGGAAACCATACAGTGAATAAATAACGGTTGCATTGCAAAGCTCATGTAACCCCTCACACACCCGGGTCCAACTCGACCCGCTTCGAGCAGGCCTCGAACCCGGGTCTCCGGCATGAGAGTCAGGCGCGCTAACAAGGAGGCTAAACACGGCAGCCTCTAGCGTCTGTCGGTAGAGCGCCTATTGAGATCGGGGAGTGAGGTTTACTCGCACAGCAACTACTAGCTGGCCTCCGTTACACTCACCCCCCTAAACCTCACCCTCATCCGGGTCACAGCACAAATGTAACCCCTCACACCCGAGTGCTACTCGCCCCGCTCCGAGCGGGCCTCGAACCGGGGTTTCCGGCATGAGAGTCAGGTGCGCTAACAAGGAGGCTAAAGACTGCAGCATCTAGCGTCTTTCACTAGAGCGCCTATTGAAATCGGGGAGTTAGGTTTACCCGCACAGCAACTACCTTGTCTCTTGGACTGCTTCCGGTTACCTTTATCGCCCACCTCGCTACGCTCCCGTCTCTGCCGTTTGTTTAATAAATCTTCTTATCTGCTTTTGATTTTTACAATTTATCATACTTAAAATAAATTTGTAATTTTTTTATTTTTATTTTATTTTTTTCACAAATGTATGACGTTTGTGTATTAAGTGCAATTTGATTACCATATGGAGTTTTAATAAAGTTGAATTAATGTAACCTTCTCTAATTTTTACTCTACTAAGTGTACACTTGCTGGTGTTTTGTTTCTAATTTACTGTTAGGCTCATTAAATAATACTAAGGATAAACAATATTTAAAAAGAATATAAATATATATAAAATTAAAATAAATATAAAATTAAATAAAAAAAATAACCCCAAAATATAACAATGCTAAATGGGGATATCTATAGCATATAAATTAATATACTATGTAAATTACGTGATCCACGTAAATGGCCGGCCCTGTGTCAAATTTTAAAACCCAGTGTGGCCCTTGAGCCAAAAAGTTTGCCCACCCCTGCTCTAGACCCTTCCAGAGCCGAGATAGCAAAGGTCAAAATTTTGACCCGAAAAAAAAACATAAGGGGTAACACTGTCATTTTTTTTTTTTGGACGAAATTTTGACCCCCTCCGATCTTCTTGAAACTCTGGATTCTGACAGAGGGCCACGAGACTTCGACCAGCGCGCAAAAATGGAGGCTCTAGACCCTTCCAGAGCCAAGATATCGAAGGTCAAAATTTTGACCCGAAAAAAAAAAACATAAGGGGTAACACTGTCATTTTATTTTTTGGCCGAAATTTTGACCCCCTCCGATCTTCTTGAAACTCTGGATTCTGACAGAGGGCCACAAGACATCGCCCAGCGCGCAAAAATGGAGGCTCTAGACCCTTCTAGAGCAAATATATCGAAGGTCAAAATTTTGACCCGAAAAAAAAAACATAAGGGGTAACAGTCATTTTTTTTTTTGGCCGAAATTTTGACCCCCTCCGATCTTCTTGAAACTCTGGATTCTGACAGAGGGATACGAGACTTCGACCAGCGCGCAAAAATGGAGGTTCTAGACCCTTCCAGAGCCAAGATATCGAAGGTAAAAATTTTGACCCGAAAAAAAAACATAAGGGGTAACACTGTCATTTTTTTTTTTTGGCCGAAATTTTGACCCCCTCCGATCTTCTTGAAACTCTGGATTCTGACAGAGGGCCACGAGACATCGCCCAGCGTGCAAAAATTGAGGCTCTAGACCCTTCCAGATCCAAGATATCGAAGGTCAAAATTTTGACCCGAAAAAAAAAAACATAAGGGGTAACACTGTCATTTTTTTTTTGGCCGAAATTTTGACCCCCTCCGATCTTCTTGAAACTCTGGATTCTGACAGAGGGCCTCGAGACTTCGACCAGCGCGCAAAAATGGAGGCTCTAGACCCTTCCAGAGCCAAGATATCAAAGGTCAAAATTTTGACCCGAAAAAAAAAACATAAGGGGTAACACTGTCATTTTTTTTTTTGGCCGAAATTTTGACCCCCTCCGATCGTCTTGAAACTCTGGATTCTGACAGAGGGCCACGAGACATCGCCCAGCGCGCAAAAATGGAGGCTCTAGACCCTTCCAGAGCCAAGATATCGAAGGTCAAAATTTTGACTCGAAAAAAAAACATAAGGGGTAACACTGTCATTTTTTTTTTTTTTTGGCCGAAATTTTGACCCCCTCCGATCTCCTTGAAACTCTGGATTCTGACAGAGGGCCACGAGACATCGGCCAGCGCGCAAAAATGGAGGCTCTAGACCCTTCCAGAGCCAAGATACCGAAGGTCAAAATTTTGACCAGAAAAAAAAAACATAAGGGGTAACAGTCATTTTTTTTTTGGCCGAAATTTTGACCCCCTCCGATCGTCTTGAAACTCTGGATTCTGACAGAGGGCCACGAGACATCGCCCAGCGCGCAAAAATGGAGGCTCTAGACCCTTCCAGAGCCAAGATATCGAAGGTCAAAATTTTGACTCGAAAAAAAAACATAAGGGGTAACACTGTCATTTTTTTTTTTTTGGCCGAAATTTTGACCCCCTCCGATCTTCTTCAAACTCTGGATTCTGACAGATGGCCACGAGACATCGGCCAGCGCGCAAAAATGGAGGCTCTAGACCCTTCCAGAGCCAAGATACCGAAGGTCAAAATTTTGACCAGAAAAAAAAAACATAAGGGGTAACAGTCATTTTTTTTTTGGCCGAAATTTTGACCCCCTCCGATCTTCTTGAAACTCTGGATTCTGACAGAGGGATACGAGACTTCGACCAGCGCGCAAAAATGGAGGCTCTAGACCCTTCCAGAGCCAAGATATCGAAGGTAAAAATTTTGACCCGAAAAAAAAACATAAGGGGTAACACTGTCATTTTTTTTTTTTTGGCCGAAATTTTGACCCCCTCCGATCTTCTTGAAACTCTGGATTCTGACAGAGGGCCACGAGACATCGCCCAGCGCGCAAAAATGGAGGCTCTAGACCCTTCCAGAGCCAAGATATCGAAGGTCAAAATTTTGACCCGAAAAAAAAAAAACATAAGGGGTAACACTGTCATTTTTATTTTTGGCCGAAATTTTGCCCCCTCCGATCTTCTTGAAACTCTGGATTCTGACAGAGGGCCACGAGATTTCGACCAGCGCGCAAAAATGGAGGCTCTAGACCCTTCCAGAGCCAAGATATCAAAGGTCAAAATTTTGACCCGAAAAAAAAAACATAAGGGGTAACACTGTCATTTTTTTTTTTTTTTGGCCGAAATTTTGACCCCCTCCGATCTCCTTGAAACTCTGGATTCTGACAGAGGGCCACGAGACATCGCCCAGCGCGCAAAAATGGAGGCTCTAGACCCTTCCAGAGCCAAGATATCGAAGGTCAAAATTTTGACCCGAAAAAAAAAACATGAGGGGTAACAGTCATTTTTTTTTTTGGCCGAAATTTTGACCCCCTCCGATCTTCTTGAAACTCTGGATTCTGACAGAGGGATACGAGACTTCGACCAGCGCGCAAAAATGGAGGCTCTAGACCCTTCCAGAGCCAAGATATCGAAGGTAAAAATTTTGACCCGAAAAAAAAACATAAGGGGTAACACTGTCATTTTTTTTTTTGGCCGAAATTTTGACCCCCTCCGATCTTCTTGAAACTCTGGATTCTGACAGAGGGCCACGAGACATCGCCCAGCGTGCAAAAATGGAGGCTCTAGACCCTTCCAGATCCAAGATATCGAAGGTCAAAATTTTGACCCGAAAAAAAAAAAACATAAGGAGTAACACTGTCATTTTTTTTTTTGCCCGAAATTTTGACCCCCTCCGATCGTCTTGAAACTCTGGATTCTGACAGAGGGCCACGAGACATCGCCCAGCGCGCAAAAATGGAGGCTCTAGACCCTTCCAGAGCCAAGATATCAAAGGTCAAAATTTTGACCCGAAAAAAAAACATAAGGGGTAACACTGTCATTTTATTTTTTTTTTGGCCGAAATTTTGACCCCCTCCGATCTCCTTGAAACTCTGGATTCTGACAGAGGGCCACGAGACATCGCCCAGCGTGCAAAAATTGAGGCTCTAGACCCTTCCAGATCCAAGATATCGAAGGTCAAAATTTTGACCCGAAAAAAAAACATAAGGGGTAACACTGTCATTTTTTTTTTGGCCGAAATTTTGACCCCCTCCGATCTTCTTGAAACTCTGGATTCTGACAGAGGGCCACGAGACATCGCCCAGCGCGCAAAAATGGAGGCTCTAGACCCTTCCAGAGCCAAGATATCGAAGGTCAAAATTTTGACCCGAAAAAAAAAAAACATAAGGGGTAACACTGTCATTTTTTTTTTGGCCGAAATTTTGACCCCCTCCGATCTTCTTGAAACTCTGGATTCTGACAGAGGTTCACGAGACTTCGACCAGCGCGCAAAAATGGAGGCTCTAGACCCTTCCAGAGCCAAGATATCGAAGGTCAAAATTTTGACCCGAAAAAAAAAAACATAAGGGGTAACACTGTCATTTTTTTTTTTTTGGCCGAAATTTTGACCCCCTCCGATCTTCTTGAAACTCTGGATTCTGACAGAGGGCCACGAGACAACGCCCAGCGCGCAAAAATGGAGGCTCTGGACCCTTCCAGAGCCAAGATATCGAAGGTCAAAATTTTGACCCGAAAAAAAAACATAAGGGGTAACAGTCATTTTTTTTTTTGGCCGAAATTTTGACCCCCTCCGATCTTCTTGAAACTCTGGAGTCTGACAGAGGGCCACGAGATTTCGACCAGCGCGCAAAAATGGAGGCTCTAGACCCTTCCAGAGCCAAGATATCAAAGGTCAAAATTTTGACCCGAAAAAAAAACATAAGGGGTAACGCTGTCATTTTTTTTTTTTTTGGCCGAAATTTTGACCCCCTCCGATCTCCTTGAAACTCTGGATTCTGACAGAGGGCCACGAGACATCGCCCAGCGCACAAAAATGGAGGCTCTAGACCCTTCCAGAGCCAAGATATCGAAGGTCAAAATTTTGACCCGAAAAAAAAACATAAGGGGTAACAGTCATTTTTTTTTTTGGCCGAAATTTTGACCCCCTCCGATCTTCTTGAAACTCTGGATTCTGACAGAGGGATACGAGACTTCGACCAGCGCGCAAAAATGGAGGCTCTAGACCCTTCCAGAGCCAAGATATCGAAGGTAAAAATTTTGACCCGAAAAAAAACATAAGGGGTAACACTGTCATTTTTTTTTTTTGGCCGAAATTTTGACCCCCTCCGATCTTCTTGAAACTCTGGATTCTGACAGAGGGCCACGAGACATCGCCCAGCGCGCAAAAATGGAGGCTCTAGACCCTTCCAGAGCCAAGATATCGAAGGTCAAAATTTTGACCCGAAAAAAAAACATAAGGGGTAACAGTCATTTTTTTTTTTGGCCGAAATTTTGACCCCCTCCGATCTTCTTGAAACTCTGGATTCTGACAGAGGGATACGAGACTTCGACCAGCGCGCAAAAATGGAGGCTCTAGACCCTTCCAGAGCCAAGATATCGAAGGTAAAAATTTTGACCCGAAAAAAAAACATAAGGGGTAACACTGTCATTTTTTTTTTTTGGCCGAAATTTTGACCCCCTCCGATCTTCTTGAAACTCTGGATTCTGACAGAGGGCCACGAGACATCGCCCAGCGTGCAAAAATGGAGGCTCTAGACCCTTCCAGATCCAAGATATCGAAGGTCAAAATTTTGACCCGAAAAAAAAAAAACATAAGGAGTAACACTGTCATTTTTTTTTTTTGGCCGAAATTTTGACCCCCTCCGATCTTCTTGAAACTCTGGATTCTGACAGAGGGCCACGAGACTTCGACCAGCGCGCAAAAATGGAGGCTCTAGACCCTTCCAGATCCAAGATATCGAAGGTCAAAATTTTGACCAGAAAAAAAAACATAAGGGGTAACACTGTCATTTTTTTTTTTGCCCGAAATTTTGACCCCCTCCGATCGTCTTGAAACTCTGGATTCTGACAGAGGGCCACGAGACATCGCCCAGCGCGCAAAAATGGAGGCTCTAGACCCTTCCAGAGCCAAGATATCGAAGGTCAAAATTTTGACCCGAAAAAAAAACATAAGGGGTAACACTGTCATTTTTTTTTTGGCCGAAATTTTGACCCCCTCCGATCTTCTTGAAACTCTGGATTCTGACAGAGAGCCACGAGACATCGCCCAGCGCGCAAAAATGGAGGCTCTAGACCCTTCCAGAGCCAAGATATCGAAGGTCAAAATTTTGACCCGAAAAAAAAAACATAAGGGGTAACACTGTCATTTTTTTTTTTTGGCCGAAATTTTGACCCCCTCCGATCTTCTTGAAACTCTGGATTCTGACAGAGGTTCACGAGACTTCGACCAGCGCGCAAAAATGGAGGCTCTAGACCCTTCCAGAGCCAAGATATCGAAGGTCAAAATTTTGACCCGAAAAAAAAAACATAAGGGGTAACACTGTCATTTTTTTTTTTTGGCCGAAATTTTGACCCCCTCCGATCTTCTTGAAACTCTGGATTCTGACAGAGGGCCACGAGATTTCGACCAGCGCGCAAAAATGGAGGCTCTAGACCCTTCCAGAGCCAAGATATCGAAGGTCAAAATTTTGACCCGAAAAAAAAACATAAGGGGTAACAGTCATTTTTTTTTTTTGGCCGAAATTTTGACCCCCTCCGATCTTCTTGAAACTCTGGATTCTGACAGAGGGCCACGAGATTTCGACCAGCGCGCAAAAATGGAGGCTCTAGACCCTTCCAGAGCCGAGATATCGAAAGTCAAAATTTCGACCCGAAAAAAAACGTAAGGGGTAACCCTGTTGTTGTTTTTTTTGGGCCGAAATTTTGACCCCCTCCTATCTTCTTGAAACTCTGGATTCTGACAGAGGGCCAAGAGACTTCGACCAGCGCGCAAAAATGGAGGCTCTAGACCCTTCCAGAGCCGAGATATCGAAAGTCCAAATTTCGACCCGAAAAAAAAAAAACATAAGGGGTAACACTGTCGTTTTTTTTTTTTGGCCGAAATTCTGACCCAAAAATTTTTCGAAATTTTGAAAACTTATTTTAAAAAACGACAGGAGTACCACTGTCGTATTTTACTGGGTTTGTGGACGGTGGAATTATGGGATGGCGCTTGGTGCTACGGACTCGGGGGGCCCCAGCTGAGTGCAGTAAAATGGTTATTTTTGAGTTTAGAAATTTTGAGTTGCACTGATCTTCTTGAAACTCTGAATTCTGATAGAGGGCATAACATAGTGTAATGTTATAATGTTCAATTTTTTGTTCTAAAAAAAGAAAGATGCACAAAGAAAATGACTCTTATATGACCAGATTGATTGATTCGAATATATTTAGTTTGTTACAAACAATGTGCAATATGTAAAGCAAAAAAACTCAAAATTATAGTTGAAATGGTATACAGCTGGAATTTTTTTGACCTTGAGAAAAAGCTTAAAGTATAGAGCAACAAATTTTATGTTTATTAATTTATTTTAATTTATTTCTTGTTGGTACATTTTTGGGAAGTACACCTGTTTTGACCTGATGTCCATTGGAATTGACAAAAAAAAAAATCACAATGAAATCAATTATATAAAAAAAAAGTTTTTTATTTGTTTTCATTTATAGAAACCTCAAGAGCTGGGAAAATGTACTTTTATATTTTTCAGAAACTTGAAACATAATTCAGGTCTGAAGAGGTTAAAAGAAATTTATACAATGACAAAAACACTGTTCCTTCATATGGTACACATTTTTTTGTCCATTTTGTAAGTTGTGCGTTGGATGATGTGGTTTTAAGGCCTCATCTTACTCATCCGTCTGCAAGAAAAACAAGCTTTTAAACAGTACTCATTCCATGTATGTTAGTCGCTCCCAAAACACTACCAATCATGACATTTAAATCCAGTGAAGTATAATTAAAAAAAGACAATAAAAATCATCTGGTCTCCATGTTAAATAACCAAACAAGCAAATGCTCTTCCTCCATGCACACTGAAAACAAACAACTTTGAAAACAGACTCTGATGCTAAAATAATACTGCAATATTCCCATGTCATGGAAATGCTAAAAATTAATACAAAGGTATTCAAATCCATCCCATGTTTAATGTGTAAAGGTTTGTATGAACTTTAAAGCCTTGTCAGGATTTTAAAGTTCTCCTAATACCTCTTCTGTCCATATTATCAACGGAAATCATACTATCAGTTTAAGTCATCACAGATAACTAGTGAGCAATGGAGTATTAAATGGACAGTTCACCTAAATATGAACATTCAGATATACTCACACTTCATGTTATTTTAAACCTGAATGACTTTCTTGAGTACTAAAATCTCTCTCAATACATAAATAGTGAATGTTGTCCTTTTGAGTCCCAAGAAATAAAATTCATGCAGGTTTGGATAAAGACAAGATTAAGTCATTTTTAAATTGCAGGCACTGAGCCTTGATGGTTTTCACTGGTTTCAGCCAGTGGATGTTTTTTGTTTAAAGAAGATTGAGAAATATGGATATTTTCAGCTGAGGTAACTAAGGGTTGCTGAAATGTGCACATCTCAAACTGCATCACTTTGCATTCCTGAGATTAACATTGACCTTATTAATGAAATCAATATTAATGAAATGCATCTGCCATTTTCAACCAAATAACGTAGTAAAAAATAAAGTACAATGGAAAGAAATCAGAAATGGAAAGGTTTTTTGTTAAACAGCATCTTATTAAAGTGACAAAATAATACAAAAAAAAATAAATTAAAATTAAAATATGTACATAAATGTTAGATGCACATCAAACTGATGGCCAAACGTTCATATCTGCCATGTTGCTCACAGATACATATCCATCATACCCGCAGTAAATTCTTTGTTCTGTTTTACATGCATTTCCTCCAAACAATGAGGTTGTACGATCAGAATGAATGTTATTAAATATAATAGCACAGAGCTGATTGGTTGAGTGGTCATCATTGGAACTGGCTGGGACGCTGGCTGAGACCCACAATGCCAGTCATCTTCAAAACCATTAGCATGACCATCGATATTTGCAAATGGCTGGTGTACAAATCACAGATATGTATTCCCACCTCCATCTGAAAAATAAATTAAAATGCCGTTTTATTCCTGTGATGACAGCTGAATTTTCGGCAGCCATTCCTATATTTTTTTGGAAACCATGAATTTTTTTCCCCAGGATTCTTTCCTGCATTTAAAGGTATTGTTTTCTTAAGAAAAAAATCTTACTGACCCCAAACTTTTGAACAATAGTGTGCATGAAAACCTACAAAATGCTAAAAGTAAATAAATAATTTAAATAAGCAGCACAGTTTGAGGTATCATTCATGTCAGTAACACAGGTTAGTAGTACTCAGTATAAGTAGTAATGGTAATGTTTACCTTGAAAAACAGAACTATTAAAAAAACATTTCAATGTTTTAAGTGTAATGTCCTGAATAATCACTAGAGGGCAGAGTAAGAACTACTGTACAGAGGAACGGAAACGATCAAAGATGGACTTCAAACCATATTACATTTAAGTCAAATAACTTTATATTTTGTTGTATTCATTGTATTCTAAGTGACTAGAAGTTTCTCCATAAGCGTGACAAGAAGTTTCTCCAGAAGCGTGACAATCACTGACCATGAGAAATTCAAAACAGATTGTGGAGGAATTCTTCCTGGAAAAGTGAGACTGAACTTTTTCTGAAGTGATTGCGAAATAAAATCTCCAGAATTCTGTAGAATGGATTTCAACATGACCAAGAATACTAAAGTGACCCCTCAAAGTACTTAGACATTTAAGTCAGACTTTGAAATGTCATTTACATTTATACATTTAGCAGTCTTTACCAAAGAGCATTAAACAACAAAATACAAACACAACAGATATTCAATCAAAGAAAAGCACAGCGGTCAACTTTAAAATTATAAACACTTGATAGGACAAAAGGTATGTGGACGTTTTTCGGTTCTTGTACTACCTTCAAGGACACCTGTGTGAGCCTGACTTCACACATCCATTAAAAATCCCCTTTAAGGCCCATTCACACCAAGAACAATAACCCAAAAAAAACCCTATACTATATTGCTATATTATTAAAAAAAAGGATCAAATTAGCATAAATGTTTAGAAACACAACTCTGTCTGCTGTGCTTTCTGTATGCTAGGAAAGACCTACAATGTTTCATAGTTACCGCATTTTGTTAATACCAGAGGCTCAAAGGGAAAAAAATCTTAAATTCTGACATTTAGCAAGTGAAATAGAACATGTTTGCAATTAAACGGAGGAAAGATTAGGAATGGTACAGCACGCAGGAAAAACAGCCGTAACGGCCTCCAGATGTTGGCGACGGAGGGCGCGCGGAGGTCAATGCCAGTGCAGCTAAAGTCTGCTGAGCAGCCCCAGCCTGACAGCGCTGGAACGACCAGAATCATGCTGTGGTCTGGCCATGCTAGCTTCACGCTGGGCTGTGTGACGAGGATTTGGGTTGAAGGAACCACTGGAGTGACAATGTACATTCTTAAGAACCCACTGTCTGGCAGGCCAAGGTTTTGTATATCCATCTTCGGGGAAAGTCTGACTATACTGAGCGCAAGAGAGCCAAGTCATTTGTTTGGAAGCGGAATAAAATGCTGAATGCTGTTTTTGTTTGCTTAAGGCAACTACTTCCATAGCATTTCATGCGAATGGCTCATGCTTCAACATTATGAAATGCACACAATACCCGATACCACCAACCCATCCCTGCTGGAAAAATTGGAACATGGAATTGGAACTTTCACTGCTATGTATTTGATGTGGTTACTCGGATTGATGTATAAGGATTTTTAAGTTGTCTAATTGGTTAATTGGTTTGATTATTGTGCTTAGAGTAAAATTGTCTTGTGCTTTATAAATTATTGGAGTGTGCGTTTAATCATATTAAATGAGGATAATTGCTGTTGAACATTCAACATTCAATGAAATGAGTGATTTTTAACATCGACCAATTTTGATGATATCAATATAACTGTTTAAATAGTGGCTGGATCAGAGCGTCCAACACACTGAAGATGGCCTGGGAGTCGAAACATGTTTTACTCTTCCCATGTAAAAAATGTGAAAAAGTGACAAAGGTCATTTTTAATTTTGATTGCAGATCACAACTGTATTCTTGAAGTAATTAAATAGATTTACGCACCAAAAATGGATTAATTTTAACATTTAATAATGTATTTTTTAAAACAAAAGTTGCACCTGTTAACATTAACGCAGAAAGATAACATGAGCAATAAACAATTGTTTTTATTTTTCACTTACTAAAAAATATGCTTTAAAAAAAATGTTATTAGGGGTTTGGTTCAAGCAATTCCATTACAAAAGCAAAACCCGCCCTTGATAAATCCCGCGGCTGAAAAGATCGTCATTAGAATAACACGCCCCATATATTCAAGTCTCCGCTTCCCCCATGCCCTCATTTTACACCATGGACACACGGCAAAGAAGAGAAAGTTCTCCGTTTTGACACAATTTGCATTCAATTTCGTATCATGTCGCTGGAAATTTGGTGTACGCACTTTTGATAAATGAGGGCCAATTAGACGAGGAACACGTATTAAGATAGTAAATAGGGTTCATTCTGACTTTAAAGTGGTCAAGATGGTTTTTGGAACATGGTCACTGCTAGACAAGTTACTATCCAGCCTGATTCAACTAATAACCTGCTTGGACCGGATAATAACCAGCTTGGCCTGGCTAATAACCGGCTTCCATGTACCAAACCGCAGCTATCATTTTAAGATGGATTTTCCAGAAGGAATTACTCATGTCTGAAGCTAAAACTAACACTTTAATATGCCTGATCTTCAACAGCAAAGGATGAAAAGGTACGATAGCAACAAACCTGTCACAGTGAGATATCGATCGCCTCAGGCCTGTTGAACTCAGAAGAAGTTCTTGATGAGTGGAGTAACAAGTTTCACCCACAACTTTACATGGCGGTCCGGCTGATTAAAGGTGGAGTTTGACACTTGTGTCGAGCTCTGGTATAACAACTCCTGCTCCTGAACAAGACAGAAACAGTAAAAAAAAAAAAAAAAATAACTCAAAATCTGAAGTGTTATGTCATCTCAGTGTTTTTCTCGTAAAGACAACTATATAACTGATTTTAACTGATCCCTGACAACCGGATAAGTGAAGATTACAGGAAACTTAGTTTACAGTCTATAAAAACTGATAGCATTCCCAATTAAGCAGTTACTATTACAGCCTCTGTTCCTAATATAGATTAATGGTTCCTTTAAATGCAATTCAGTTTGAGATTGGAAAGATAATATGACTGCATTGTCTGGTACAAAAAAAAAGATTATGTAGTTTTACAGAAAATCACAGCCAGTACTGAATTATTTCTTCATATGGTGCCCATCAAAGACCAATTTATGTTGCTTTATGATATCTACGGTATATGATTTGTTTTATGATGTTTCCAGTAAACCCTGACAAAAACGATGAGCCAAAGATATCATAGATAGCACCAACACAAGATTTATGGGTTAAATGACCCCAGTACCCTAAGAAACAGTGCTGTAGAGGAAGCCCAACCTGTCGCAGTTGCATCTGGAGTTCCTCATTCTCTGTTACTATGGCGATCTGGGCCTCAAGATCCCTGTGCACAGAGCGATAGCCGAAATTTGGGGAGCCAATAAGAGTGAGGCAGGGGTGGTCTCTTCCTCCCACATAGTACCACAGACCTGTGAAGAGTGAAAAAAATGACCAGAAATGTAATTTACCAGACCAGTATTGATGATAAATGCTTTATATAATGTTTAATTTTACTAAACATTGTTTACAATGACTTACTCTACCCCTAAAAATACTGTAAGTGCCCTCACTTTCACAATTATGCATTTGTCAGATGTTTCAATGGAGCTTACAGTGTCTAGTTTTTTTACAGTGGTTTTTTTTTTATGTTTCCTATCACATGAGCTTAAAAACCATATTGCATTTCCACAGCCAACAATAAACAACTCATCTAAAAGGGAAAAAAAAGTTAAGCTATGTACTGTACAAAAACTTGTATTCTATTAATAGGCACCAGGTTTTGATTTGCCACTTTAAACACCTGACAATGAATGGAAGTTGAATATCAGGTAACACAACTGCCGGGAATACTATACAATTCATTCCTGGGGACTTCCTTATGGACACATATAACAGCAATTAGCCTTTATGTGCAGATACACTATGTCCTAGACCTATAGGCTATGTCCTAACCCTAATTCAATTTAATTGCAAACTAATACAAGCAAACACAATGCAAAACAGATTTTTCTTTATCACATCATGGCATTGGGTATTTCAATTATAAACTACTTGTTCGAGGTTTAAAAATAAATAAATGAATAAATAAGTAAATAAATAAATTTACATGTATGTGTGTATATATATATATATATATATATATATATATATATATATATATATTCAGCAATGATGAATTAATGGATATAATTTGATACTGTTACAAAATTGCTGTTTTTACCTTTCTATTTATCAAAAGAATTAAGTAGCAAACTGTTTGCAACATTGATAATAATCAACTATCATACAATAATCTCTAAGGGATCATGTGACACTGAAGACTGGAGTAATGATGCTAAAAATTCAGCTTTGCCTTTACATGAATAAACTACGTTTTAAATTCTATGAAACTAAAATCTAATATTTAAAA
Source organism: Cyprinella venusta (assembly GCA_038021265.1). Lineage (NCBI taxonomy): Eukaryota > Metazoa > Chordata > Actinopteri > Cypriniformes > Leuciscidae > Cyprinella > Cyprinella venusta. Next base: position 24,865,784 of record CM075877.1, read on the forward strand.
CAGTTTTTTTTAATATTTATTATATTTTTTTATAAAAATATTTATAATATTTCACAGTTGAAAATGACCAAATTCGATCAAATGCAGCCTTAGTGAATATAAGAGAATTTGTTTTGGTCAACACATCGAACTATTACTAACTCCAAACTTTGGTACTTTGAACATTTTACTTGGGTGGAGATTATCTCAGCCTCTGACTCTGCTAATGGATAATATTGGAAAAATTGGTTCTAGCAATCATTTTAAATGCACTAGCACTTTAAAAACACTAAATTTGATTCTAACATAAGTTCTGAAAAAATACACTTATTTATTGACTTGATAATTGTTATGAAATGTATGGTGTTGATGACTTTCTGTTCTGGATATGCATTGATAACCATCCTTTTCACATACAAAGTTCTTAAAAGAATTTCCTGAAGTTCTATGAACGTTGAACTTGAACATTTCTTTTTTTGCCACATGAACCAACTAGAAGTAGACATCCTACTTTCTAGTTGCAACCACTTTTAAATGACTGCCAAAGTGGCAATGGAAAAACAGGCGTTTTGGAGACAGAAATGTGTAGTTACGGCATGACGCGCAGTTATGAAACTGTTGGTTTAACAGAGTCCACCTGACTGTCTCTTTCCTGAGGTGCGCGGCCAGCATCAGAATGGCAGCTAATGTTCATTGATTCTCTTTGTAGCTCAGCTGGAAGGACCTCTGCACCCTTCTGTTCCCACTTCAGCTCCACTGTTTACAAGAAATGACGGCATGACAAGGCTTTATCTAATAAGCCAGACTTCTCAACAGGAGCATGAAATTGAATTCCACTGACGCTACTCAGGTTTGTCACGCATCTATTTTTCCCCAGACGGCACCATTTTATTCTGTCCCTTCAGGTCAGGGGCCTTTATTAAAGTGTATGAGGAGACTCAGTTAATGCCATATGAATAATCACATCAAATTTAGAACATCATGCATTTTTAAACCAAACCAATAACTTCTCCAAGTTACAAACACAACAGCAGGTTGAAAAATAACATTGTGGCGATTAAGTTGCTTTTGGCACGACTTGATTCGTCTTAAAAACACGCTGAAACCGTAAATAGCTGAAATAGCTTGGCATTCAACCGCCAAGAAAACGTGGCCAAAGCGTACCTCTGCTTTACAGAGAAAACATCACATGAGTTTGGCAGCCTCTGTGTCCTGAAGCTGTCCAGGAAGAACTCTGAGGCTATTCAATCAGAGGTGCTGGGAAACCTGCTCTGCACATTAAATTATGAGCTTTCCTGTTACACCCAAGTTTTGGGAACTGGGCTGATCCACTTCAGTTCTGAGAAGAAAAAAAAAGTTCAGAAAATAAACACCTACCTTTAGCATGAAATGTCCAATCGGGGCGGTGGTATTCATGCAAGTGGACACGGCTCTGCTGACCCAGCTGACACACCTGAAATGGACAGAATGCTGAATGTTTCACTTTTAAAATCAACAATGAAAAAAAAAAGCATAAAAGCACCACTCAAACCCTGCCAATTGAGTGCAATGTGTAGCTGCTGCACATCTATAGAACAAGCAACAATAATAAACTGCCACTTATCATGTTGAATAACTTTATATCAGTTTGTATGCATTAACTGATCAAAAGTGACAGAAAGACATTTATAATTTTATTTTTAAATAAAGGCTGAGAAAATAAAATGAAAAAAAAATATTTTAGAAAAATATTAAGCGGCACAACTGTTTTCAACATTGCTAATAATAATAATAAAAAGAATTCTTCAGAAAATCAGCATATTAGAATGATTTCTGAAGGATCATGTGACAGTAATTATGGTGAAAATTCAGCTTTGCCAAAGGAATAAATTATTTTTTTAATTACTTGAAAACAGAATACAGTTATTTTAAAGGAGAACTCCAGTCAATTTTAACATTGAGCTCATTTTTTTGTACATTTGGTGTGCTGTCAGTACAGACAAAAACCGTGTTACCGTCTTTTTAAAATTCGCACGCTGTTGACTTCAATGGGGCATATTGTAAATGTGAGCTGGCTGAATTAACATCATTTTTATTCATATCTTTCCCATCTACTGCAGTCAGATTGACCATGGTCACTCTTAATAACACCACTCACATGGATGTGCACTCGTAATGACAAATCAAGGATGTTAAGAGGCTAAAAGCAGGTTTAGAACATACCCCATTGTACTGACAAGACACCAGAATGTACAAAAAATGAGCTCAATGTTAAAATTGACTTGAGTTCTCCTTTAAATTGTAATAATATTACATTATATTACCGTTTTTGATCAAATAAATACAGCTTCATATAGCCTATACTTGACAGTATAGAGTTCAACTGAATTGTGAACTTACTAATGCACCAATTTTTGATGCTGCTGCTTGGCACTGTAAAACAACCTATAGTAACATGATGGTATCCTGTCCACACTGGACGTGGGCGGCATGACTCGACAAAACCAAATTGCGCCTTATATAAAAGACAGAGCTGTCTACACTGAAGCGTTTATCTCTACTGACACAGGTAAATACACGTCATGCTGCCCAGCCCTATGGCAAACTAAGGAAATGCACACCTTATTGTAAAACTGTCGGGCGAGATGAACATATGCCTCCGGAATTGCTCCTGCTACTCCTTTGGCTCCGAAAAAGCCATTAACTTCGGGGGAGGCCATGAGGATTCGGTAGTCTCCGGCTGCACCCAGCACCAGCTGCATGTACGTGCGCGTCAGGTTGAAGTAACCCGATGTCAGGTAGATGACAGAATCTCCACCAGCCTCTATGAGCAGTTGTTTGGTTATTTGTTCATCCAAGTAAATGCCCAGAGGCTTCATTTGCATGAGCGGAAAGATCCAGGTGTCATTTGGCAGCATCCCTTCTGAATCAGGACCCTCTGGGCATTCAGTCTCCAGCATGCTCTGTCGGACACGGGCCGTAGTCACCACCTCCATGATCCGTTTCTGTGCTGATGCAGAAAAATCTGCTCTGTTACCTGTAAAAGCACAAGACAGACTTCTTCTGAGAACACTCAAATCGGCTGAAACGCTTATAAATACTGGATACATTCAGGCTGAATTCCAAAACCTATATAAGCTAAAGCCTATATAAGCAGCATTTTAAGCACAAGGACACTAAAAGCTGTTATAAAACGTTGGTTGTGGAAAAACTATAAATGTCACATCACTTCGATCCCATAATGCACTTTGGTGAGATCAAAACAGCATGATGAAAAAAAAGTTGATTATAACCAATTAACCATATTTCCTTCACTACTCACAAATAAAATAGATTGACAAACACACATTTGAATATTTTTATCTGACAAATGTGTGCACCATGTACTTCTTACTTATTTCACTACTTTTCAAAAGTTGAGTGTCTGAAAGATTTGAAAAATGTTTTTGAAAAAAGTCTCTCATGCTCACCAAGGCTGGATTTATTTGTGAACAACAATACAGTAAAAACAGTGATATTATAAAACTTTATTACAGTTTAAAATAACTGGTTTCTATTTTAATATGTTAAAAAAAGATGTACTTATTCCTGTGATGGAAAAGCATTTTTCAGCATTTTTTACCATAATTACAGTTATGCAACAGTTTTCAATGTAACATATAATATTTTTTGTGAAACCTGAAATTAATATTTAAAAAAAAAAAATCAAAAGAACAATTTATTTGAAACAGTAATGTTTTGTAACATTAATAATGTATTAAAGTGACAGTATAGACATTTATAATTAATGAATGATTACTAAAAAAAGTCATACAGACCCAAAAGTTTTGAAAGGTGGTGCAAATATCACTGTGCAAGCTTAGCAACAAGCTATTGTAAAAGCAATTATAAATCTCTCTGATACTTTGCGTGAGAAGAGCATTCATGAGGTTCTATTTCAGTAGGTATAGCACAATAACTTTGCAGAAGGTTTTGGAAAGGAGCCTTCAATGTCAATCAAGTCAAAATACCGGAAAGCAAAGATAAGCAGACCAATTCTAGAAAACTGATCTTAACAGGGAGTTTACAGTCACAATCATTTGAACAGGTATGCATACGAAAGTTTAACAACAAGTAATTCTCCAATCCAATCCATTATTTCAGGTATTTGTTCATGCGAGATCCTGCAAATGCATGATCAAAACCTCAGAGACGCGGGTCAATAACTGCTGACCGTCTGGAAAGGCGCTCTGTCAAACCCTGGCGCCTCTGCTAGACATAATGTGCCATGGTGAGTCATAGCAAGAGAGATAATCTGTAAATAATGAATTAGCTTTAGTGCAGAACGCTGAATGTTGGTAATGTATGGCAGAAGACGGTGTCTGTGCTTATTTGGTTAACAGGGAGAATGTGCAGCAAGGCCGCTCGGAATATTCTGTTTGTTAAATGCAGAGGATAAGAAATATGTGTGGCTGCCGGAAAACAAATAAATGGCTCTATACAGGGGCTTTCCCCACAGACTCAAAGCCAGCCACCCCAAGCCTCCAGGCCTCAGAGGTCCAAACACATCCAGTTAACAGGGCCACGAAGTTCAGCGGCTCTTACCGACAGACTGTGGGATCCAGTTACTGGAGTTACAGGGGCAGGACTCGACTGCAGACTCAGCGGATAAGCTTCTCAATGGACCGGCGCTCCAGTAAAGGCCCCAATATACCGACATGAGAAGTTGTTTTTCATTCTTCGATTAAGGTTTGAAATACCTTTCCAGCTGCATTATAGTGTCAGTGAATATCCTGATGCTGCCAAAGCTGCTGAGAGTGGTGTTTAGATGAATATGTAAAAAATAGTGCTGTGCAAAAGTTAATTGCGATTAATCGCATCCAAAATAAAAGTCTGTGTTTACATAATATATTTGTGTGTGCTGTTTATAATTATTTTGTATATATAAATACCTATGCATGCATGTATATATTTAAGAATTATTTGCACTTAAATTCTGTATATATATATAAATACATAATCTATATTATATAAATATTTTATATATGAATAACACATTTTCTTAAATATATACATGCATGTGTGTGTATTTATATATACAAAATAATTATATACAGCACACACAAATATATTATGTAAACACAGACTTTTATTTTGGATGCGATTAATCGCAATTAACTTTTGCACAGCCCTAGTAAAAAAATATGTAAAAATGTGCTTTGTCTTTCTATTGATAACAACATAAAAAATGACAGGGGTGAGAAAACGGCAGTCAAGAAAGCATCTGATTATATTTATGTGGGTTTGTTTACCTAGTCACTAGGGTTGTAAGGATACCCTCATGTCATGATTCGATACATATCACGATACGATATTATTGCGATATTCCACTCTCTAAAAAATGAAGGGTTGTTTCAAACCAATAATTTGGTGTAAATTATGGACAAACCCAACCATTGGGTTAAAAAAAAAAGTCATTAAAATTTGTAACCTAACGGTTGGGTTCATCCATAATTGACCCAAATTTGGGTTAAAACAACCCAGCACTTTTTAGAGTGCAAGACATTGTGATAAAAGGTTAACAAAAATTGTATTATTGTATTAAAATGCTAACTTTGATATTGCATTGTGGGTTTAAATGAATAGATTTGGACTAACCCAAGTACAATGATGACACCAGAATAAAAATATTCATGATTTTGAAGCTGAAAATACAGAATTATTTCAGAAGTTTTAGATATGTTTAATATATTTAGATATATTTAAAATAATGTTGGACACTTTTTACTGGTCAAGTTACATAAGTCATTTGCCATTATCAGGACCCACAAATATTCATTACAATATACATTATAATCAACATTACATATAGTTTAATGTAGTACTGACACTAAAACTTTTGTGAGGATTTTTGTCACACAGAACTATCCACGATACATATTGTTGCATTTTTGTATTGCGATTTATTGTGGCACGATATATTGTTACACCCCTACCAGTCACGACATGTTTATTTAAATATCACTTCACAGCTTCAATAAGGATTTATGGGGCTTATCAATGATTACCAATCACTGGAAGCAGCACTGGCCAATATGATCACCAATATCAATCACCTAAACAAATAATAGGTCAGCTATTCTCAACAACAATGTATTTTAAATAGGCCTATAAAAAATTATCATGATGAGAAAGTATCAGGCTGCTGTCCCTTTAAGGGTTATTGAATGCAATGCATAGATCCAATATACTGATACACAAGTGACATATTTCCCAACCGTCTTAAGACATCACCAACAGTTTAAGCGAATATCACAAAGCTGTGTATTTTAACATATTTCTGTGTTGTTAACGGTTTAGACGGGAACCCGAAACTCAGTCTCCACTCCATCTCAGAGAGTGCACACAGAAAGCTGCTTGGGGAACAGTATCACTTTTGCGGCTTAATGCAATTTTAATAACTCTTTATTAATCGAGCACGTCCTGCAGTTTAGCAACAGTAGACAGTATTATGTCAATCACTGATCTAGCTGATCGGCATTTGTAGAGAACACGATTAAACTACTGTATATAAAGTAGTTATCGGCAGGTAACGATCGGCGCCCGATCAATCGGAGCACCCTTGTTCTCACTCTGATACTGTCCTCATTTTACCGTCATACTTCACTATTCTCGCTCATGGCTATCAGTCCATTGTTTCCCGTTGACCTCATTGCCTTGACAGACTGTAGCGAGGTCCAAATAGCTCCTTCCCGAACCTATCATCCTCCTGCATCTCTCCTTTCCTACCCTCCCAGCACAGATCATTTACCACCAGCAAGGTGACATCATTGCACTATTTCTGGGATCTGTGACAAACTGTGGACCTGCTCCACCACAATTATGTCATCGAACGGCGCTGGGTTACGGATATGGGCTGAAGCTGAATGGGCATAATCACTCATTCACTCGTTCCGTGCTCCTCGCTGAGCCTGGGGACCGTAAGACACACCGAGTCATGGCTGAAGAGCATCACAGAGACCTGAGCAGGCTGAAGAGCTTCCTCTTACTCAATGCGTTACCACAATGCTGGTGTTACAAGGAAATTAGTGAATTCCCACCATAACCTCTGATTCATGATGCATGTCAAAAGCCACAACTGTCACTCATTTCATTCATCAGGAATACTTTCATAGCCAGAAAAATGTTGACGAAGTTGCTAGATCACTTGCATTTAGACAGACTGGCAGAAGCTAAACAAGGATGTTTTTAGTAAATAATAATTATTCATACCACACATTCCATTTTAACCAAGGAATACAAGATGCAGCACTATGCCTTGCGTGCTTAAATTAAGCCTTTGACGTTATTTTCGGCACACGTATATGTAAACAAGTAGCATTTAAAAGAAAATTAGGTCAACAGGAAACAAAATTTCTTAACCAGTTGTTTTGTGATATTGGCAAAATAACCAAAAAAATTCACTCTTACATAAATAAATGTTCCAGCCTGCCTAATTTGAAGACTTAGAACATGTTTTTTTGAATTTACAAATATGAATCTTCCTGTTATATCTCCTGTTAATAAATCTGCATATAAATGATACTGAACAGCTTTTTGTGATAAATGTAAAAAATATTTGATATGTATTTTCTAATACATATCATTTGAAAATTTCTCCATGTTAAATGGCATTAAAATTTAAGGCATTAAAATAGCATAATTTGGACATTATCGGTAGTAATGAATCATAACCAGGCATTTCTCTTTAGTGGTGTAATGAAGTGCACTTTTAGAGCAATGTTCACTAAAGTAGGCCAGATAGCTGCCACAATCTATCGGTCAGAAAGATGTGTAAAATGCATTCGGCATTTTGTGAACGTTTGGACTTTACCCCATTTGCATAATTCCTCAGGAACGTTAAAAATGAATGCTAAGGAACTCTCTGTGAACTCCCCTGTCATTGTCTTACAGCATGACATTTTACATTTAAGGAAGTAGCGTCTGTTTTAAACAGGTCCCTCCCTTTGAAAAGCACTTGCCTTTGTAAGGATGCACCATTCCCTCCATCATGTGCACACTGTTGTCAGGCTGGAGCTGCATTGAAACATCGCCCACGGCTCCCACGAGTTCAGCAAAAAAATCCGCCACCTCCCCGCAATCCTCCAGAAGCACATAACGATCCTGACGATTGGTGAAGTAGGAGTCGCTCAGATTGGCCCTGTATGAGATGATATCATACTCAGAGTGGGCAACAAACATACTCTCCTCCATTGAGCTCCATACAGTCTACAAACAATTGTGGGAATATTTCTGTCAGAGAGAAATGTCGGTATTTACATCGCCGTACCCATGTGTACGTACCCACTGATGATGAGACTGTTGTCAAAAAGGTATGCCTTGATGTGCTGCACCCCGATGGTTTCGTTGAAGCGTTCGGGCACCAGAAGACGCAACAGTCCCCGCAGGTCTGGTGTGTGGTACAGGGACACTCTCATCTGATCAGGGAAACGCTGGAGCAGTGGCAGTAGCATTGTGCGGGAATTGTGTTTACCTGTAGATGCAAAAACAATAAACAGGGGAAATTATAATGAATCAGTGCATACATCGAAATAATCTACATTAAAGGGACATACACTGAAAACTACAGATACCGATACGCTTCACCTGCTTTCTTATTTGAACTTTTGTCATTAACATAGATTACTGTTTTGATATTGTATTAAATTAGCAACGTTTAAAAATGTATGCATTAAGGTATACTTAGTTAATTTGTTGCTGAATCAAATCATTTGTACTTAACATTGATTGGGTCCATTTGACATACAACGGGCCAACATATAAATACTAGGGCTGTCAAACGATTAATCGCGATTAATCGCATCTAAAATAAAAGTTTATGTTTACATAATATATGTGGGTGCACTGTTTATAATTATTTTCTTTACATAAATACACACACATGCTTGTATATAAGAAATATTTTCATGTATATACTGTATATAGATTTATATATAACATATTATATATAAATATAAATATTTTTGTATCTAAATAATATTTTTTTCTTAAATATACATTTATGTGTGTGTATTTATATATACAAAATAATTATACACAGTGCACCCACATATATTATGTAAAAACAAACTTTTATTTTGGAAGCGATTAATCGTTTGACAGCCCTAATAAATACATAAACAAACAAATACAAAAGAACAAAGATGCATATGATATAAACAGTGCTTTTCAGGTAGGTGTAACAATAGTATTCCTAGAGTTTGCTTTGGATGTGAGCATAAACAAAACTTCTGAAACAGCAAGTAGAAGTGAGCTCTCTATCCCTCCTTTTTGCTCTTGAATATTTAAATTCGCAAGATTTAAAAACATGCGCAAAAGGGTAAATATTTGTGAATATGCTTGAGTGATCCAGCTCTCAGATTTCATCAAAAATATCTTAATTCATGCTCCGAAGAGGAACGGAAATCTTACGGGGTTGGCAAAACATGAGGGTGAGTAATTACTGACAGAATTTTCCTTTTTGGGTGATCTATCCCTTTAAATACACAGGGAAATTAATCAACTAAGTGAATGACACTTGCAGTTGCAACAACTCAAACAATCAATGAAAAACCATGGAAATTAACTTAAAACAAGTAAACAACTAAAACATGTGACAAACTCACCCAAAACAGAAACAAAAACAGATAACCTGTTACACAAGTTGATTCCAAGTCCTTCACTAGCACATACTGTATACCGAACTGTGATACCAAAAAATAGTTACAAAATATTCTTTTGGACTTTCTAATCAAAGGATCTTTTGATTATGATTACAAAAAAATATTAAGCAGCACAACTTTTTTCAATATTCGTAAAATTAAAAAAAAATAAGTCCTTGACTACTTGGAGCACTTTTATTGGTAGTCGTCACATTGCATCATAGCTCATTTGCATAGGAGCATGGCATCATAGCTCCTTTATCATACGCATTGCCAACGGTTGCTGTCATTCACACCAGAAATTCCAAAGTCACATAAAAAAAAAGATGAATAACTTTCAGAGAGTGAATGCCCTGTTTATTCTCATAATAAGAGCCATTTTCATGAGATCAAGTAGAATCTAAACCATACAATGAAGGTAAATCCTGCCATATGATGCCTCAGTTACCATGATATATTCGGTTATTGATTATTACAATATCATTGGGTTAGTTCAACAGCACATTGAAAGCAGTCAGTGGAATGACTAACAGTTCCTTTTAAGTTGTTTGTGAGGTAAAAGAAAAGAAAAAAAACAGGGTGGAGGTCTGAACATGTAACCAACAATTACTGAAGCTGGATATCTTCCAAAATTACACCCACGCTATTATATTAGAATAGACATGGCGCAAGCATGCATGTTAGTCAGTGTTCACAGAGGGAAACGAACATTATCAGGGGGTTTCTGTATGTACTATTTCCTGATAGTTTCATAGGAATGTGCTAAAAAACTCAAGCTATGACTTTTAAAAGGAAATAAAAGAACAATATAGAAGGAAGTTCACAAATGAGTGAATGTGAAGCTTTGTTCACAGTGCAGAAATTCTCATCTGACTTTGAAATCCGATTTTGAAAACATTTCCACATGTTCAGTGTTGTCAATACACACAGTAATGACTTCATAACAAATAATTACACATATCAGATACATTACTGTATTTTACACAATCATACATATGATGTGCCTGAAATCACTCAATCTTTCACAATTCATTACAGCGAGATTTTAAATGGGTGAACTGAATAGAGCATAATTTGATTTAGATTTATTGGATCACATGTTTTTTGCTGTTCAGACTACAGCAACTCCAAGGATTTAGGTTGGATATGCCAGTTCCTGTCTGACCGAACAAAGCCTGAGAGTGTGTGTGTGAGACAGCAGCCCCTTTCACACACAGGCTTTCCTGGTAAATTACCGTTAAAGGGTTAGTTCACCCAAAGATGAAAATTATGTCATTAATGACTCACCCTCATGTCGTTCCAACCCCGTAAGAACTCCGTTCATCTTCGGAACACAGTTTAAGATATTTTAGAATTAGTCCGAGAGTTTTCTGTCCCTCCATTGAAAATGTATGTACGGTATTTTGTCCTTGTCCAGAAAGGAAATACAGACATCATCAAAGTAGTCCATGTGACATCAGTGGGTTAGTTACAATGTTTTGAAGCATCAAAAATACATTTTGGTCCAAAAATAACAAAAACTATGACTTTATTCAGCATTGTATTGTCTTCCGGGTTCTGTTGTCAATCCATGTTCAAGAGTCCACAGTGACACTGCTGACGTGTTAACTGGTGTGTCCGTGTATCCGGCTTTAAATAAATATGGCTAGGAAAAAAAATTCACTTTGATGATGTCTTTATTTCCTTTCTGGACAAGGACAGTATACCGTACCGTACATACATTTTCAATGGAGGGACAGAAACTCTCAGACTAAATCTAAAATATCTTAAACTGTGTTCTGAAGATGAACGAACGTCTTACGGGCTTGGGGTCGACACGAGGGTGAGTCATTAATGATATAATTTTCATTTTTGGGTGAACTAACCCTTTAAGAGATCATGTGTGAACAGGACCTTTTCAAACTTACCAGTAAATGGGTTCTGGCAATTTACCAGCATGAGAAATTGTAATATTACCAGTAAATTACCAGCATGATGGTGCGTGAACAAAAGAATGAAGATTACTGGTATGAGCATGTCCGAGTTCATCACGTGCTGACATAATACGTTTGATTTGGGACAATCATAAAGCTCCGTTTACGTTAAGTTCTGCAGTTCTTAACATGCAGATGTCTGAGCACTGCAATGCTAAAAATAAAGTGATTCTCCTCATCCAGGTAGATTAATAAAACGGCTCAGCATTTAAAGGGATACTCCACTGTTTTTTCATATTAAACTATGTTATTCCCTTAAAGGGATACTCCACATTTTTTGGAAATAGGCTCATTTTACAACTCCCCCAGAGTTAAACAGTTGAGTTTTACCATTTTCGAATCCATTCAGCCGATTTTCTGATTTTTAGAAGAATTTCAGTGACCAGACAGTTTCTGGTCTCATTGACTTCCATAGTAGGAAAAAATATATACTATGGTAGTCAATGAGACCAGTCTGGTTACTGATATTCTTCTAAATATCAGAAAATCGGCTGAATGGATTCCAAAACGGTAAAACTTGTTTTAAAAAAAAAAAGTTGTAAAATGAGCCTATTTCCAAAAAAAGTGGAGTATCCCTTTAACTAAGACGAGTTGATACATACCTCTCTCGTCTCAGTGTGTGCACTCAGTCGCTCTGGTGCGCGAGACACTTTGATAGCACTTAACTATCCCAGTTCACTCAATATGGGCCAAGAAGAGAAGCGACCAAACACCTCCACGTTTTCCCTATTTAAATACAGTTACTCGAGCAGTGTAACTCAACATTAAACGGTGACACAAAATAAAACGTTGCGCTTTTCTAAGCGTGTAAAGTGGATAACTATATTGGATGGTGGAATACCACAGCAAGTGCTTGGGATCACTTCGACTCGGCAAAGTAATATCATCACTTGTAAAAAGTCCTCTCCCCCCTCTCACTCTCCGGAGTGATGATATTACTGCGCCGAGTCCATAGATATATATACACAGAGTCGAAGTGCTCCCAAGCACTTGCTGTGGTAATTTTTACGGTAATTAATTGAAAAGGATTGTGTGAAAGGGGCTAGTGTGTGAAAGAGACAGAAACAGACCTCTTGAGCCTCTGGTATAATCCAGCAGAAAAGACACTTTGAGATCAGGTGCGTGATCTTCCTGTGAGCGCTCTAATGCCTCTTCCATGCAATCAACCTTCAAAAAAAATTAGACAGTCACTGAAAGAAGCCTCTAATTATTTAAGTTAGAGTTTTTAACCATACACTAGGATTAAGCAATATTTTCAGGTCTGATTCTTTTTCTGCAGCAGGAACGTTACGGCTTGGCTGGTTTTGCATGTTGATAAGAACAAGGAAATGTTACCTTACTGTACAGTGAGATTAGTAGTTAAATTTTTATACTAAGATTTAACAACACCAGATTAAACTCTCTTCAGAGTTTCCAGGTTTTCACAAAATGTTTGCAGATTTGGTTGTGAAATGAGCAACTGTTCATACATGATCTTTTTGCTTAACAAATGAGTCACTCTTGAACTTACAGAGTTAAAACAGAGGGCAATAAATGCCAAACATTACTTCCTCTTATGTAATATTCTCAATGAGAAACCGCACAAAGACAGGCTCTTTCTCAGTAACAGTAAATGTGTGCGGAAAGGTTACATACCAGGTCTTGCTCTAGTGGTCCAGTACCCAGGTACAGTGATGCCATCACCACACGACTCTTGGCTGTCTTGATACGAGCCTAGGCAAACAGAACAACAAACTTAATGAGACTTTGAGTTAAAGCTTTTTTTATAAGCTATTCACCTTATTTTTAACATATGAGCAGGCTTGGCCATTGTAACTTCATTGTGTCCAGGCTTCCGCTCTCAAACGCTTCTAGTTATTTTGGCTGTACAAAAACTATCCGTTATGCTGCTTACTTATCACATTACTTAAATTTAGTATCATAATCAAAAACACTCATTTATAGCGCAATTTTTTTTAACCATTTACAGCATTCTGTTATTTTTCTTGTTATGTAGGCTACTTGTAGTGGTAACTGAATCTGATTCTGATCTGAATGAAGCTTACTTCTGCATTAAAAAAATAAGGTTAATTCCATTTTTAATCTTACATTTATTTATTTTTAGAGCTGTATAAGTATCAAAAGTGATTTTATGGCAATATAAATTTTCTTAAACATGAACAATTTCACAAATAACTTACAATATTACAATTAAAACTATACACAAACATTCATCATTCTAATGTTCAAAATAAAATAAAAACTAATAGAGACACATGATGTTAAGAATGGATATTTGGCACAGATCCACCTGTTTTGTAATATAAAACATCTTCTCGTATGCATCATCCACACTATTTTACAATGTTATAATATAAACATGACTATAACCAGAAAGGCACTAATTGGAGTGATAATATCTGTTGGTCATAAAACATTAAAGCCAAAGTCAAGTCAATTTATTTATATAGCCCTTTATACAATTAAGTATATATTAAAAAAACCCTTTGTCATTATTACAGGAAAATAATTATTCAGTGATTCGGCTCTTGTGTAATTGTGTAATCAGTTCAAATGATTTCTTTTTTACAACCTTATTGTCCTATTTACTGACTATATGGTTCGCTAAAGATGCAATTGCATGGCTTTCAACCAGCACATTAACACATACACACAAACACACATACCTTCATAGCTTGATAAAACTCATCAGGTGAGTGAAGGATGTGTATGTGGCCCCCAGGGACCCTGAAAGCAGGTACATGATCAGCCATCCAGTGGAAGCGAGAGTGAAGGCCATCGCCACCAGAGAAGCCTGGAGGTCTGGAGGAGGCCAGGGGGGCTGAGTCCGCCTCAGCCAGGAGAGGGGACAAGAGCAGCACAGCGGACCTACAGGATGACAGGAAGTATGACAGAAATAAGGGGCAGAGAAACCCTTTAATAAGAATCCAAGAGCAAGGCTGGCAGAAATAAACACACTACTGTTTGAAAGTTTTGGGTCAGTAAGTCTCTTATTCTCACAAAACTACTATTTGATCAAAACTACTATTGAAATGGCAATATTGTCTAATATTATTTCAATTCAAAATACCTTTTAAAATGTATTTTTTTTCCTGCAAAGCTGAATTTTCAGCATCATTACTCCAGTCTTCAGTGTCACATTATCCTTGAGAAATCATTCTAATATGCTGATTTGGTGCTCAAGAAACATTCGTTATTGTCAATGTTGAAAACAGTTAGGCTGCTTAATATTTTAATAAAATAGTATAGAATAGGAAGTTTAAAAAATTAAGGTGACATTATAAATTACACTTTTGATATCTATTTTTGCAAATTAAAAAAAATGTTATTTTAAAACTTTATTTGCTTAGCTGTTTTTTTGCTAAGGACAGCTCTTTATTTGGATCAAAAAATAATATTTTATATTGAAACTTTTTGTGATTTTAAATATTGGCAACAAAAATTGCTGTGCCCTGGTCGCATCTGGCAAAACAGTGAATAAATCTGCAATAATAAATAACAAAAAAGTTTCAATATTTCATTAGCATATGCAGTTACAGATATGCCTCTGCAATATTGACCATTTTATGCAATATATTTCGTTATTTTAAAAACAATAATTAAACCAACAGCTCTCCTTTTCTCAAAACGCTACTCAGTCGGGAGAGAGCACTAAATCCAGCTCCAAATGCAACAGTGTTCAGAAGACACAAAGGCAGTAATATGGTCTGTATGACACAGCATGAAGTCTCAAACTGCAACCCTTTACTCAGATCTACTGCCAAACACCAAGGTCACGTTGAGTTCTCTACGACCCAGACGGTGCTTTTCCTCACAGAACCCAGAGTCTCACCACACATTACAGTAGATCTCACATAACTCCTGAGAAAACAAAAAGAAAAGAGGCGCCTTTGAGAGCGCCGTGACCCTGTGGAGACTGAGTGTAAAACAATGTGAAGGTCCATTGTGAGTGTCAGATTATGAATCTACACAAATTAACTATCTGTGTTTCTCAGATGCATCAACCCTGCTTCAAAAATAAGACCTGTATTCAAAAAACCTCATAGATCTGCACTGACAAGTGAAGATATTCAGGAAAAGGCCTCTAATACTATCAGGCTGAAAAGTGATTTGATTAAAGTGACCTTTAGAGAAGAATGCAAGCAGTCAATGGCTGCTTTGTAAACAGTGCTTTTAAGTTTAGAATGAACCTCTTTCATTGCAATGCAAATCACAAGACAGCAGTTCAACAAGAATATCTTTTCAACAAACCTTCACCTTGGACTACATGGTTCTGACAGAAAAAGAACATGAAGTGTCCATATTTACATCCAAAGAATATAGTGAAAATTTTAAAATGTGTCAGCTACATGATCAGACATGCCTGAAACAGATAACATCTCTGTAATAACAGCTGACAAACCCTGATCGTTGGTTTATTTGGTGAGGGGGAAACTATCATCACACTAACCCCAGTATGCAGTTAGACAGCTTAATAAAGGATTATGAAACAAAATATGTCAAGGAGTAATCATTCACTTCAATAGAATTTTTAGGGGGAACTAAAGCTTTAAAAATGACATGTCATTGGACATAATGATGGTTACTGGAAATAAGCTAATGAACAATAGCAGAGCTAAATCAGTAACCATCTTTATTGTTATGATGTTTACAGCTTATATTCTCAAAGTCTCTTGATAACTGTAGCTCAACGCATGATGATGTAAGTCAGATCTCTCCCTTATACAACCACAAGCTAACATTAGCCAAGCACGCGATTTAACATTACGCGATTTCTATCGTTTGTCTTTATGTAACGTTAATGCATAATGCGATGGCTATCACTTACCCTTTCCTCCGATCATGTGTCCTGAAAAATCGGTCTGTTATCCTCGTGAAAACCCAGGAGAATGCAGGAGTATACGAAGAGAACACAAGTCTTTTCCATCTCATGGGCGCCGCCATGTTGGTTTGGACTTTGAATGTCAAAACTTTATCGAAACTCACGATAACCTGGCGCGACAAACTTGAAAACGATACCGAAGCCTGTACTGTAAATAAGACAGTTCGCTCATTAAAAAGAGAGGACTTCTAGCCTTCATGAGGTATTGTTGCTGGTCTCTCGTCTTTCAATATTTTTTTAAGTGATAAAAATACCACATTATCTCAACCTGACCTTATTCGAACTGACCTCTATTAGTCTCTGTAGCCTAGGCTACCGTCCTAGTGTATTTCAAGGTCCATTTGGGACAAGTTAAATACGAAACCATGCCAAAAGAATTATGCTAGAATGCATTTTAATTGCGTTTGCAGTTATTACGGGTGCATTTTTTCCATATTAAGTACTTCCTAAAAAAAATTTCTTCATCATAACTAGGTCTATATTATTTTCCGTCTCATTTCAACTTCGAAGTGCGACGAATGGCGTTATTTTACTGTCAGAGGAGCTAAATTAATCACTAGATAGCAAAATAATAAAATATGAAACAACATATAAAATGAAAGGAATTTTACCACACATTTGATTGATGTGTTGGGGGCATTTTTTGCTAACTTAATTTCTGACTGTCTCATATATTGTTACTTGCACCATTGTTGTTTAAGTCAAATCTTAATATTATCATAATACATTAAATAATATAATAAAGTAAGTAATTTAAATATTAAATAATATTTAAATACATAATATGCATTTATGTTTAATAATATGCATAATATGCATTAACTGTATTTAATTGGCTCTGTAAATGACAATAAAGTTTTTTTATTGACAATAAACAATAAAGTTTAATCGGATCTAAAAAGCTAATGTGATTTTAATTGTATATTTCACGGCATGTACAATAAGTTCTTGATTCACGTACGTGGGTCATAAATATCCGAAGCTTCTGATCAATGACTTATTCACAAATATCCCTAATATTCATTGATGTCTTTTGGAGAGAGGTCTACTGCTGCCATCCTATAGATGGCGTATGGAACAAATCCAGTAAAGGGGCAGTGTGTATAATATAGAATACAGTGTGAGTCTATCAAGTTGGCTATCTTTTGAATACTACACTGTAGGCTTTACTATCATACCATACTACACTACTTTCACTATACCTACTGCTTCAGGTTTCACGGATTGCAGTGAACACACAGTTTACTCACTACTCTGCTCCCAATGTTTGTTTGTGCACTAACTTGGAAGGGTTAAATGCACAGAGGACAAATTCTGAGTATAGGTTACCATACTTGGGCTTCACTTGTCACATGTTTACTTAACGTTTCCTATAGCCCTGAATTCCATTTCAAATCGCCCTATGTCAACATAAATCCTGATGATATGCAAAATTATTCTGTATAAAATAGACCAATAAAACATAATAATATGCAACACGTGTGTGGTCAGATATTAGTCATAATAACACACCGACCGCATTTATATCTGCAAGGGCAATGCAACTTTTCACCTTGTGTGTACAGGGAAGGGAGGTGGAGAAATCCCGTAAAAAAGGGTCACGCTGATTATTTATTGGCAATCCGCCACGTGCGTGTGTGTGTGTGTGTGTGGTTGCTTTACTGGAAGAGGGGGTGGAGCTCTTTAGAAATATCAGTCGGTACTTCAACTCGATGGCACAAACAGGACACCTCCACTACCTCTCATAGACTTTTACACAGCTGATCTCCGATCAACTGTTAAAAAACTGACATGAAACTGATCTTTATCCCTTTAAAAGAAGGTCTATTTTGCATAAGTGGTTATATGGAAATCATAAAAGGAGCTATGTTTTAAGAAACCTCCAAGATTGATTCGGATAACACTTTGAAGGTAAAACAACGTTTTATTGTAATGTACTAAAATTCTTAATCTATTATAAATGCATGCATATATTATGTATTATCGCCTTATTATGCATGCCTCGTTAAATGCGGTGCTACATGGTAGGCTATCCCTGTAAAAAAAAAACTGTTGTTGGTCTTTGTAATGCGAGCTAACGCATAACGTTATAGTAACCTAATAACCTAATAGTTTGCATTCTACTGAGTTATATATGTGGGCTAGTCGTCGGACTAACGACCTCAGTGTAACCCGAATAAGTCGGTGAATTTGTATTCCAATTAGGATAAGAGAGTGAAGGGGTATTTACTATGTAACACGAGACAGAGACCGTGTGTCATGAATGAGGAATTGGGTTATTCACAACGAACTGGAGGACCTCATTCATAACCTGTTTTCCAGTAGTCCAAGAGAGCGATCGAAGTCGATATCGGATTTACACGGTCGAGCTCGGACTAAAAATAAGGCTTCGATTAGCAACTCGTTAATTTATCTACGTACCATTTGCTAGCTGTTTTAACTTTGCGCTTCAAAATGATCTGTTATGTTCCAGCTAGTACTCATCTAGTGACTAGTCAAACTGGTCACTATTGGATTTTTTTTAACTAGTAACAGTACTAGTAAAAGTAGAATAGGTTACAGGAATAATACTAGTGGAAAGTGAATGGTTGATATTTAAACAGAGATCTCTTTATAATTCAAACATGTGAATAATTTGTAACCAGTATTATTGGCTACTAATAGTACTAGTAACAGTATTAGAAAAAAAGGGACAAGTACCAGCAACGTTGCCATACTATTCAGAAGTGAATAATTGATCTAAACAGATTCCCATATAATTCAGTAACAAAAATATCACTTTGTTACTAGTAGGGATAGTGGATAGTAGCAATAGTACTAGTAAAATTGAAATAGGTACCAGCAACATTGGCATACTAGTCAAAAGAGAATAGTTGATCTACAATACAGATAGTTAAGTAACAAAAAGAACAAGTTGTTATCAGGAGTATTGAGGACTTGGAACAAAGGGAATTGACAAAATACTAGTCACTATCAATATTATACTAAATAAATGTACTAGTAACTTGAAATAAGTTGAAATAAATGTTTAAACAGCCATAATTTATCCCCAACCAGGACGATTACATCATTGAAATGCTTAATGTGTGAATGTGATGTTTCTTTGGAGCGGGAGGGTTGGGCTTTAATGATAAGGAACACATGTGAGAAACATCCAATCCAGTTTTTAGAACCATGAATGGCCCTAATAAAGCTGATGTCATAGCAGATGTAAGTCTGCTGGCACTGGCTTCTGTTGTTCTCACTGTTTGGTTGATTCTGACATTTTCCATTTGGCTTTTCCCTACAGCTTCCTTCCATACCCACCGAGACGCCATTTCTTCTGGATGTGGAAGAGGTGCCAGAGCTTTGGGAGTTGTGTTGGTGCTCTCCGGTGCATGAGCACCCTGGCTGGGACGGCCCTTCGGCCCTGGACCCCGAGCACCAGTGGTTGCCGGGTGGTACAGGGGGCGGGCAGAGCGCCATGGTAACGCACAGTAGGTTTGACAGCGCCATGAGCAGCAGCCCCTTTGAAGGCGGCGTGCCCCTGCCCCCCCACCGGTACAAGACCTTCAGTTCTCGGGCGCAGTATCAGATGGTGCTCGCGGCTGTGCGCAAACTGCAAGAGAGCGGCTTCTACTGGAGCACTGTGAGCGGGAAAGAGGCCAGCGCTCTGCTGAGCGCCGAGCCCTCGGGGACCTTCTTGGTGCGCGACAGCTCGGACCACCACCATTTCTTCACGCTCAGCGTCAAAACGACAACGGGCACCAAAAACCTGCGCATCCAGTGTGATTCCTGCTCCTTCTTCCTGCAGACTGACCCCCGGAGCGAGCAGGCGGTGCCGCGCTTTGATTGTGTCCTCAAACTCATCCATCATTACATGCCCTCGGCAGGGATGGGGACCTCCACCAAGGTCCAAGCTGTAGGAGGCAGCGGAAGCGCTGCAGACGGAAGTGCGTACTTCATTTACTCCGGTGGCAAGAAGATCCCTCTGGAGCTACTGCGTCCACTGGCGTCTAGCATGTCTAGTCTGCAGCACCTGTGTCGAAAGACTTTAAACGGTCATATAGACGTGTCCACCAAACGGGATCAGCTGCCTCATCCTCTCCAAGAGTTCCTCCAGGACTATGATGCTCCTATCTAGCTATTCCTGATGGGTTTTATATGTGAAGGGCAGAAGATTGAGGTGCACAAGTAGAGATTATCACTCCAGACCTCGGCGTCTGTCAGCATTGCAGGCCAGCTGTGCCTTCTTCGACCTCTGGATTGTGAACTTTTGAAGGACAGCACGAGATGTGGATCTGACATCTCAGCAGCTGTTGACATGGACGGACTTCCACGTTCCAGCGGCCAGTCTCAAATAGGGACTGCTGAAGATAAACACAAGTGATAGTTGATCAGTAGAGGAGTTAAGTGTGCTGCTATGGCTACGGTCCAGCTCCTCATCATCGATCGGGAGATGCTCTCTCACGTCCGTTTTCTTTAGCTCGACATTTTTTGACTTTCTTCTGGAAGGAAGGAGCGAGAGCTGGGTGTTTGCAATGACGTACACATTTCCACTGCTTCTTGCCAAGTGTAATTGCCTCACAAGTGGGCGTGGGGGCGCAAACGGGGTGGCTACTTACCGCTCACGACCGACACTGCCGTGTCTGCTCTGGTGACCGTGCGCGGGGTCAAGAAAAAGGACTGGCGTGACCCGACGAGAGGCCCGTTACTGCGGGCCTAAGCCTTCTCTGGAGAAGACGGCCCCTCAGTGGACTGTTGTTACTTAGTTCATGACAGGAGCCAAAGCAAACCTTAGTTTCATTAGTGCTAGGAAAAAGCAGACTGAACATTGTTGATGATTCAATATGAGCAAATTGACATTCATATACTGTGAAGCAAATACAAGCACAGTATCAGAAACCTTTATTAACTGATCTACTGTGGTGTTTGACATGAAGGACCATGCTTCTCTGATCCCTCAGAGAAGCATTCGTACTTTATGCGCTTCAAAATCCTCATTCAATAACAACGGCACAGTGTTTGTTTCATTAGCAGGACTTGACGTCTGCTATTCACTGAATGTATTATGAGTCTATGGAAGGGCTTTATGGTTCCACTTGTAGATTGTTTTTATTTCACTTTTTTGTTGTTGTTGTTTGTTCATATTTTGTCAAATCAAGGTGTTTACATGTGTGGCCACCAACAGGACAGCATGTTTTTTTTACTCTGTCTTTTATAAAGATGTCTCATCTTAAGGTCTGGTCTGATGACCGCAGTGCAAGCTTGAAGATCAGAAAACAAAGGCATTAACATAGAAAATGCAGCAAGAATCTTTGCACATATTTATATTTATAAGATATTTCCATAATTTATATTAAAGAGCACTATTTTTACAAAATGGATCTTCCTGCGTGACTCGCATTCTTGTTTAAAATGCAATGTCTATTCTCTCTGTACCCAGGCTGCATGTTATTTAAATATGCATGATTTTTTTTTTTTTTTTTTTTTTTTTGCTGCAGAAAACATTTTCCTCCAGCCATATATATATGCACACACACACACACACACACACACACAAATGAATATACCACAACTGCTCTTGTTTTCAGAAAAACAGGTCTGAGGCTTACCTTGAGGTATGGGTACAGGATGTCACAAAGTGCTTTCTCTTCTGATCAAAGTTACAACATCTCTCTCTTTTATTAATCCTAGTCACTCTTCATTCCTTACTGGAAAAATCCCTTCAGCAAGTAAAATGAACACAAGCTCATATTTAACACTTTTATTTCTGCTCTGCTTTTTTAGTTCTACAACTATATCAACTGCATTCAAAGTTACAAATTACAATGCATTTTTTTGTGCTTTTCTAAGATCTGCACGCTTCCACTTATTTCATTGATTAACTCTTCTCTTAATTAATTTTTTCTTCTCTCCATTTAACTGAGGGCTTTTATCAGCTCTTCCGCATATTAGAGGGTAATTAACACATTGTAAAAGTTGTAACTCACAAACCATTAAATGCCATTAAGTGAAAAAAAAAATCAATAGGCCTTGATAAAGTTCCTGAGCAAACCCAATAGAGCTTGACACGATAACATTTCTGACTTACAGTGCAGACTTTTAATCGTAGTACAAAAGCACTTTTCTAATTGAAAGATAAACTATTTGTTTATTACATAAGACACTTTGCTTTAGAATCGGTAGTGATGATATGAAAAGGTGTGGTTATATCAGTGGATTCTTGTCTAACAGTTAACAAAAGCTAATTAAATAAATTCAGAACTTATATGCACGCATTAAAGCAGATCCTGGTTTAAGTGTTCATTGATCTGTATCTTTAGCTTCCTTATTTTTTGATTTGCATAGTTATACATAAATTCAATTCGTTATGCGTGTGTATAGAGTGCTGAAGTTATATGACGTCACTTTGTAGGCTAAAACGCGGAAGTGAGTCGGCCTAAATTCTTTGGGATTTTTTAATGGGATTTTGCTAAATCGCCTGAAATAAGGTATGAGGTTAACAAAGCATCTAAATATTTTCACATTTTGATCTATGATATAAAACACAGTTATAACCTGCTTGTGTTTTTTTAAACTTTATTGTGTCTGCTTGTGATTTTTTAAACTTTAAATAGGCTTCAAAATGTATAAATTTTGGATTAACTTGTAAAGATTATCTTGATAGACAAACGTGTAAGGGTCACAGCTCTTGGTTGAACACAGATCTCATTTTTTCTCAACGATTTTCCAAACGTCTGGGGAAAATGCATAGCTTCTGACATAGAACACACAGTTATAACCTGCTTGTGTTTTTTTAAACTTTATTGTGTCTGCTTGTGTCTTTTAAAAACTGTATATATGCTTCAAAATGTATACATTTTGGATTAACTTGTAAAGATTATCTTGATTGACAAATGTGTAAGGGTCACAAATCTTTTTTTTTTTTTTTTTTGCAATTTTCCAAAAGTCTATGGGGAAAATGCATAGCTTTTCGATCGAGGGAACCCATGCACCGCTAACGAGTTGTCCTAAGTGACGTCATAACTTCGGCAATCTATTACGTGTTCAGTCTATAGACACGTAGTGTTTCTTTACACATCGCCAACTACTGGCCCGGCAGCAGAATACAGTGTTTTTAGTCGTTTTCATACAAATTTGTACAAAGTGAGTAAAAAAATGGCAGATTATTATTTTCACAACTACCTGAGTGTAATATTTATGTCACTAGTTTTAGATTGATAAATGTGTGCATTTCTTTATAGGCCTACTATTTGTGTTTTAGCATTATGGGTAAATTCCAAGCAGACAGCCAAGCAATGGATGTGTGTTTTTTTGCCAGAATACAGTTCACCCACAAGAGAGATTTACTCTACGGCTTGTTTAGATTCCGAGAAATATGTTATAAACATATTTATAATATATGTATATTGTATAGTCAAATATTTACAATACGCATACATGCATAAAGAACCACTGAACAGTCCCTTCTCATAACTCCACTCCAAGGGGTATCTCCCGCTATGTTCTTTTTACAGTATTTGGGAAGTCTCCGCCTTTTCTTCACACTCGTTCAGGCCTTCGTCTTCCTTTTCCTCCCTCTTTAGTGTTTTCAAAACAAAGCTGCAGTCAGTGAGTCCAAGCCTCATTTAGTCAGAGCCAACGCCCGTCAAAAATACAAAGCCCCCAGGCTCAGAAAGTTCCTGACCACCCTCTTTCCAAAACAAAACATATTTCTTTCAATATTTTACAAGTTCAATACTAATTCTTTTTTTTTTTTTTTTTACATATAAAGCACATTAAGCATAAACACGCACTCTCCTCAGCCTTTGTGAAAATATACACACGTCTGCACGTCTCTGCTCGATGTTTATGTTTTACTGCTGTCAGTACCAGCTTCAGTTGGGGCTTTACAGTAAATCATCTCCGTAACCTTTCTATCTGCTCACTACCGATTCGCTTACTGTAACCCTGGGGAGTGGGGAAGCAATACTCCGCTGAGCCCTCAGCCCTCCTCGTGTCTAGATATGCTTATGTTTCGACTTCCCTGAATTTTGCAAACTTACGGTAAGCCCGGCTATGTTGATACTCCTGTTGAAGACGCTGATGACTACGATTAACAGATAAGTTATGAGCCGCACGGAGAACCAGCCATCGCGGACATAATATGTGCATGTTTGTGTGTGCGTCTGAGTAAATGACTGAAAGTAATGGGACTCCAGAGGGGTTGTGTGTGCTGGGAAACAGTCCAGTCCTCTCGTGTGTCAGTCCCATATTGTGGTTGACTTAACAGGAAAGGAATGTGAGGCCATTTTTTATACATCCTGGCCCGCTGCAGGGGCCCAGGGAAGACTCTGCAAATGTGTGCGTGCCTGCACACAGGCCCACGTATGTGTGAGGATAGATACTTTCCTTGTTGTGAAACGCACTTTAGCACAACATCTTTGTAAAGTCTGTAATCAAGTCTGCCTATAATCACACTGAATGAAAACATTATGTTGACAACATGTCACAGAAATTGTCCCATCGAAAGCAAAATGGCAAACTAACACGCTATGGCTGTCATCACAACACTGCTGCTGGTAACAGCTATTTAAAATTAAAAAAAGACTTTACTCTGTCTTACTATTTTCTTTTAAGCAAATGATGTCAAGTCTTACCCTAATATTTGCACACGCTTAACTTAATGACATCAACAGCATGGAATACACTTTTGGATGTACTATTGACATGTACATGCTATGGTATATTACATAGTATATTCTCTCATATACATCAAAATACTACGTGTGCCATCTCAGGTTTTGTTACTTATATATTTAGGCCTATAAAAATATCATGATTTTTACATGAGCCTGGTAACCAATAGCTCATTGTGCCCTGCAATTTTCCAGTAAAAATCTTAACATAACTTCCTTGAAAATAAGATAAATTAACATTAGAGGCAAAATTGCAGAAAAGTGTCTAATATACAAAAAAAATCAAAAATATGTTTGGGAAGTACAAAAGTACACACACACATGCACGCACACATGCAGAGAAAGAGAGAGATGTGTATAAAAGTAGATTCATCTATCTAAAGTGTATACAGTGAAAAGGCAGTCTCATTTTACATTTAATTTATTTAATTTCTGTACCTGAAAGTTTCACTGGTATCTAACTTAAAAAAACCTTAGTGATGATCCCAGCAGGAGCAGCTCTAAATATTCACTGTGCTATTAAATGAAAGATAAAATATGACGAAACAATAGAATAAAGAGAGAAAGTAACAGAAGCTCCTACAAAACATTTATAACAGGCGTGAAAATAAATGAAGGAAATATTTACTTGCTAAACAAACAAAGCCAACTAATTTCATGCATATTCTTTTGGCTTCTCTATCAATATATAAAACAAAATTACAAAGGGAATGAATATACGGGTATTGGTACTCTGTATAAATTGACTAGCGCAAACCTTATCGCATGATTCATTTAAATTCTGTCCTCCTATTAATGTTGCGTCTGAAACGGAAACTCTTACAAATGCATATGCAATGAGATCAGCGCAAAAATAACCATTCCCAGCCTTTTTCACTGTGCATCTTCAGTAAATCCTGACAGTAGTTTTTGCGTTGGTGCAAGCCGGCCCTAGGTCTCTTTAACGTGAACAAGGCCTGCTGGTTGGACCTGTTAGCTCTGTGGAGGAGCATGTTTGAGTGAGCTGTTGGTTGGACCTGTGTTCCCTGCAGGAGAGGGGTCAGAGAATGCAAGCTGGGATGAAAGAGGCCTCGTGGGACAGATTTACAACTGGGACTTTGTGGTCAAACAGCTAATGGTTTGAGGAATGACTTGAGTATGTCTGAGAGAGAGGAAGAGGAGGGGCTGTGCAGCGAGCAAGAGAAAGAGCAGAGATTCCCTCTGTCCTGATTTCAAACTGACACCGGGGCCATGAGGCTGTGTTTTTGTTTATCGTTCCCGCTCCTTCCCTGTCCTCATTTCCATCCGTTCTTCTCCTGCTCTTTGTGCCGCCTTCGCCTTTCCTCGCACACACACACACTTGCAAAGAAACAAAGTCCAACAATCCCCCTCCCCATCTAACACACATGGTTCCCATTCCCTTCATACCTCCCTGTGCCATCAGAGCCCAGTTTCCAGGAAAGAGGCTCTTTAATTGAGTTGACTCTTTACTGCTCTTGCAATGTGAGTGAGAGAGAGAGAGGACACATTTAGACAGGAAGGGGAGGTGCAGAGCGGGAGCTCATGCACAAACTCACACGTTCCTTTACTGTAAGAACTCATTTCCCCCGTCCTAGCTGCTCGCTTTCTTTCTGCACCCTTTCCTTATCCATCCCATCCATTTTCGCTTTGTTTTGGTCACCGTCTGCACGTTTTTGCATGCTGGATTATATACTTGCACATAAATCATGCACATTCAAAATCCACCATAGCATTGTCTTATTGTCATGCAATACTGGTGCATATTTGTTTGTCCATCCGTGTAGATTATTATTGATTCAAGATTCATCTGTCTCAGCATGCACACTACTCTGGCATCATTTTTAAATGAATAAATACTAAAGAAATGATCAATTCAGAAATTTATATTACCAGATGTATATAAATATATGTTATAAAAATGTATAAAAATGTAAAAAGAAATTTATATTTGATATATAGTTTAAGGGTAGTAAAATATATTTATTGTTTAAATCATTTTTTTTATTTACGTCATAATAAATATGAAAAAATATATGAGATTTATATAAAAATAATTAAATCAATAAAAATAAATTGTTTAATTATCAAGCTTGAAAGAAATGTGTATGGCTGACAATAAATAAATGAATGCATAAATAATTGAATAAATAAAGCAAAATACATTTCCAAGGTTGGTATAAGAAATATATGATTTACAATTATGATTTACAAATATGAACCCAAGCGCAGACCAGATAATAGGACAAAACAAGGGAAAACAAAACCCATGAGGGGGCAGCTGGCAAGACAAGACTAGGAGAGACTAAACTTTGAATAAGACTTGACAGATTACCTGACAATAAAATAATAAACTAAAGGTGAAACGGGAGCAGAACTTTCTCTAGACAATACACTCGACAGGACACACACAAGGAATGATACAGGTAAGGTAATAAACTGGCACCGGACAACAAATAATGATTAACGAAAAGAACAAGGGGGCGGGTTTAAGTGAAGAGACAACACAAGCACATGGCCCAAACAAAAGGCCATGTGCTTACACACAAAACATGATCCTGCCTCAAGACAGAAAATCAAGGACACGAGGGCAGAATCATGACAACTGACTAACCTTCGGCTCTCGGCTTCATGTTCAATTGGCAAATTGCAGTGTAGAACTACAAAATCTAAAATGATTTATTCTTCAGTTTACGTAATGAAAGTTGATTTGTTTCTAACGGTTTACTTTCCGTTTACATTAGGTTGTAAATCCCAGATTTTCAAAGTGGTCTCAGCCACTTGGACTTGTATACTGTAACTTTAGAAGAGTCTTGGCAAGGAAGAGTAAACCTGAAACCAGCGCAACCTGGAACAATGAGTTCTCCTTTGATGGATTTCAAAAGTTTGAGGCTTTGGTAAGAAATACGAGCTCAATAAGTCAGCAAGACAAGCACAAACATGTGAAGATGTGTTAGAAATCTACAAGTTTCAGGATTTATTATTCATCAAAGCCCATTCTCCAGAGGTTGAGTCACGTGTACTGCATGACCCTGTGTGTAGGTTCATAAAACATACAGTGACTTCATGCCAGTTGATCTCAAGACAGGAAGCACACATCGCCCTAAACAATCGAACAGAGACTTTTCATCTCTTCATCAGACATCCTTGATTTCAACATTGCATCCACTTTTCAGCAGACTTGGTTAAGGAAGTATTTTTCCTGTTCTTTCCCTGAAGATGATTTTACTGACTTTAAATGTACTTATTGTAATGTAATGTATTTACTGACTTAAGAGCTGAAAGGATGTGACAATCATTGAAAAGAGCAGTGGTGATGAGGTTTTACAACTAACCCGTGTAACTGACAATGCGAGTTTTGGATTGTAGACCTTAACAATAAAAAAAAGAAGTTCAAACAAAGCCAAGCTACCAAAATGACATACGCAGCGAAAAGAGAGATAGAGCGAGAGAAAAACTGCAGAGCGTTTGAAAGATCTAAGCACAGGAAACCAGAGAGATGAGAGAGGTTTCCTGTCTGCTGTGTTGGACAGAGAGAAGGTAACACCTGAAGGTTTGCTACACATTCCTCAAACATAAATAAACCACTCATCAGACCCACACGCAACTACCTGAAGAACTATGTTTTGGCGCAGAGAAAAGGTTACATGTAGGCGTATTATGACTGGAAGAAATCTCACCCATGCGCCGAGAAAGCTTGTGTGAGCAGGGAGAGAAATGTGCAAGAAATAAAGCTTCATTCGGAGCCAGTCAAATCTATCTTGGATGTTTGCCCTGCTGTGTTTTCACTTCCGTCTCACCTTCTGACCTGCGGTGATGGACTGTCAGCTTACTGGAACA
The DNA here is from genome assembly GCA_038021265.1 of Cyprinella venusta. Lineage (NCBI taxonomy): Eukaryota > Metazoa > Chordata > Actinopteri > Cypriniformes > Leuciscidae > Cyprinella > Cyprinella venusta. Next base: position 24,894,774 of record CM075877.1, read on the forward strand.
CATGCAGTGCCTTTCCAAGGGCGGCGTAGTTCTTTTCGATTTTGAACTGATATCTGATATGGTGTTTCTCTTCTCTCTTTACCAAACACATTCCTATAACAGCGACCACAGCCCACATTTAGAGATTTAAAGAAAACCTGTTTCAACCCTGTTTGAATCCTTGTGTTTCCTGAAAATGAGGTACCACATCACATCACAACGTGTTTGAGAGCTCCAATAGCTTTGCAGGAACATTCTCATCATTCAAAAATAACTTGTCTATACACGACTCTATACAAACAAACGTGTTTTTGTGAAGCTGCACTGGTCCCTGACCTGCCTGTTCTTCATATTTAAAGGACAGTATGCAAATTTGTCATTCAACCATTGGTTAATGATCTCACGCAGGTGGTGGAGTAATGGCATCTGAGGACTAATTCAAATTTAGTCTAATTAAATAATTACATTTTTCAGATTCAATCATAGGCTTGTTCTTGCGTAGCACAGCACTAAAGCACAAACTAAAAGAAAATTAAATTTGTATACTGTATATTCGAGATGAAAGATATAAATTGTACTGAATGTCGGCTTAAAGGGTTAGTTCACCTGAAAATGAAAATGTTGTCCCAACCCCGTAAGTCCTCCATTCATCTTCGGAACAAAGTTTAAGATATTTTAGATTTAGTCCGAGAGTTTTCTGTTCCTCCATTGAAAATGTATGTACGGTATACTATCCTTGTCCAGAAAGCAAATAAAGACATCATCAAAGTAGTCCATGTGACATCAGTGGGTTAGTTACAATGTTTTGAAGCATCGAACATACATTTTGGTCCAAAAATAACAAAAACTATGACTTTATTCAGCATTGTATTGTCTTCCAATTCTGTTGTCAATCCGCGTTCACGAGTCCACAGTGACGCTGGTGAAATAAGACGCCGGTGACAAAAGACATAAGTCGTAGTTTTTGTTGTTTTTGGACCGAAATGTATTTTCAATGCTTCAAAACATTGTAACTAACCCACTGATGTCACATGGACTACTTTGATGATGTCTGTATTTCCTTTCTGGACAAGGACAGTATACCGTACATACATTTTCAATGGAGGGACAGAAAACTCTCGGACTAAATCTAAAATACCTTAAACTGTGTTCCGAAGATGAACGAACGTCTTACGGGCTTGGGACGACATGAGGGTGAGTCAATGACATAATTTTCATTTTTGGGTGAACTAACCCTTTAATCATTTTGCTCAAGGTAAGGATTTATTAAGTTATTTTTGTCATGCAAACAAGGAACTAAAGTATGATTATACTTAAATGTCCTAATTGACACTTGGCTTAATTTAAGAATTGTCTGTGAAACCAGGCCAGAGTGTGTTCAGCTAGGGTCATGCAGGCCAATGGTGTTTTACAGGTATGGTCACTTTGCAGAAAAACAATTATATCAACCAGGTTGGATGGACCTGAAAGTGAGTAAATTAAACAGAATTTTTGGCTGAACTATTCCTTTACACAGAATTGAGAAGGGAGATTAACCTCAAACACATTGCATGTCTGGTTGAATCAGCATGAGATTAAGATACTTTTATATTTCATAAAGCAGTAGAAAATCCAAGAGAACAAATAGCTTCATTGTGTCTGAAATGATTCAGCCGTGATGTGTTTTGTGATGTTAAGGGTGTTTCAAAAGATTGAGTCATTATTCGTGTAAATATGACTAAGCACTTGTTAACGTCACTTTCTTCTGTCATCGTGTACTTCCAGTTTTCTGCAATTGAAACTAGTTTATATATAATGTAAATTACTTCTTTTTTTTTTTTTTTTTTAAAAACCCTCTCCCTCTTTCAACAAACAATGTTGATGATTAGCACACACACACTTTTGAGGGGAAAAAGACAATGGCAAACAATTCGGTCTACAAAAACAGACTACATCAGTTTTGATAATTATTAAATCATTTAAAGTGTACATATCATGCTTTTAAATCATTCATTTTTACTTATAAATCATACATTTGTGGTCTATATAAAGCATAACTGCAATGCTTGGGTCTGAATTCCTCATTATTATAGCTCAACAGGCCCCTTTTCTACCTCTTTTCTGATGTGCTTCTGTGAGCAACCCGTTTCAAAGCGTCCCATTTAAATAAAAAGGAGTTGCGTCTTTCCCCGCCCGCTCTCCAGGTCGCTGAGTTCACGGTCGGTTCAACTCCCCGCGTTCAGCCATTATTGTAGTTTGATAAGAGATATACGATTACTATAGTTTCAAAGAACATTTTTATTCACACGTTAACAAAATGTCAACAAAAGACTTGTCCATCAAGCGAGCCAGAGCGAGCGATTTGAAAAAGACGACGACAAACCTGCATAACAACGTCTTCATATGGATGCAGTGGTATGTAAAGTTAAGTTAACTATGTTGTGTTATTAGTGAAAGTCGACTATTTCTCTTGTTAAAACAAGCACTCTGACAAGATAAATGACTGCGGTCTGATCTTACTACTAAAAATCTGTATTATAATAATATGATAACTTGCGTTTAGAAAGCGTCAGAAAACACAGCAGCTAAATGATAGAAGGAATTTACCCCTCATTCAGACGAAGTCGATCGGCAAACCATTCTTTATACTGGCGGAGGTTGTTGGATTGGGGATCCTTGAAGTGCTTCAGGTCACTATCCAACAACCGAACATTTTGACTAGCCCTCCCGTAACTTCTGCATCATTGAGCTTGGACTACAAAATCGGAGTGAGAAATAATAATGGCGGATTGCTCGAAGTGTTGGACCGGTAGTCAATGTCCTTATTTGTCAGTTCCGCTGCAAATACTGTGACGTAATTGTTCAAAAAACGTAATAGACAACAGGAAAATCCGAACAGGTTGAAAAATATGACCAAAACAGAATATAAAGATATAAACGAAGCACCTGAAGAGAATAATTTCATCTTTTCTGTACTTATAAACACTCCAAATATACAACAAAATGCATTTAAGGGCTAAAAAAGTGGATTTTGCATGATATGTCTCCTTTAAATCATTTTAAATGATTGTCTGTCACTATACAAAGCATTTAATAACACTCGTATCTGAGACGGCAAATACAGTCATTAACAGGCCAATCCATATGCAGATGTGTGGATCCCATATTAGAAAAATACATCAAATACAAACAGCCAACTAACAGAATGGGCATGTTGACATTTTCAAATAATATAACAGTTCTGTTTCAACGTCATAAACAACAGATCCTCTGACCTATTAATGGTGGGAGAGTCTTTGTGTAGGTGCTTGGCTCGATCGAATCAAATCAATACATGTAGTTCCATTGCAAGATTACTAATGGTGAAAACATAAAGCTCACCTCTCACATATATGCACAAGCGCTTCCACACATACAGGAAAATACTCATCCCCTTTACTCTCAATAGTGAAAATGAAATACAATAAAAGAATCTCTGCGGTACTGAAATGTTCTGGAATTTGATATGGTCTTCATTATAGAACATATATAACCTCACACGAAGGCAGCATCAATTTTATTTTGTCACGTTCTGCATTATTGTACACACGCTGTCTCAATTTTGATGGGTGAAAAGCAGTTTGTCCATTTAAATAATTTCACCATTCCACAGGAAAGCACATTTCATTATTGATGAGTTACTGCTCTGTTTGCAGTTTCAATTGATTTCTCTGAAAAAATAACAGAGTGGTTTGATGGAAAAGTCACGTGTGGGGAGTCTTTTACGACCATGGAAGCTCATCCAGACTTTTTTATGGAAGCCTTCAGCCTGCTTTAGAGCTGGCCATTGAGAAATACTACAAACTTGATCAGTGTGAATTACAATTTACATGTGAAGGGGCACCATATTTACATACAAATGGTAATTAATCTACACTGGAAAAAAAATCACAAAAAAAAATAATCCAATGGGAATTGACTGAATGGATCATTGGATCGTTATGGTTTGCTATTAGCCTAAATCCAGACGCAACCTAGCGGCAGCAAATATTATTTCGCAGCCAATGTGGTCTAGCAACTCTCCATAGGCATTTCAGCTGGTCAGGCCAATCACATCGTGCATAGAGTTGGTGGGCGGGCTTAACATAATGACGACAGAGTTGGGATGTTTCACTGCGACTTGAAAACAAAGAATGTCACCTACTTGCATTGTCTGACCTTTTCAAAAATACATTATCGTCTGAAATGCATTAATGAGTCGTCATGGAATGTCTTTGATGCATCTGTCTAATTATAGGGCATTCAAGCATGACATTTCACACAAACATGAATAGCTTACTTACCAGAAGCCAACCTGGGTGTGACTGATTCGTTGAGCACCATTGAATTGTAATTATAGTCAAAACAAAAAAAATAATACATTTCACAAAGACATGTCAAAGAGAAACCACTCTTTTGTTTAAGAAATCAACATCACCAAATGGACCAAGGAAGTAGGCTATGTTTTCTCTGCAGTTTCCCAATTTCTGTTCCTCTTGTGAGACGCCCCTGGAAAAGTGATTGCTTGTGCACCGTCTACAACACTGACGCAAACGGAACAGCCATTATACAATGTATCTTCCTTCCTGAAAATATTCCAAAATACCAAAGCCACAAAAATAGAAAGACTGCAAGATCCTATTATTCTCAATCTTAAGATCAAGAAAAAATATCAAAAGGAACAAAGAGAGAGATTTAGAGAGCAGGAACTGTCATTTCCACTGTTTCTCCCACAAATATATGAGTGCGAGTTGTAAGAGTTTCCTCATAGTAATTCCACCGCTGCAAATCACATAAGCATTGATGAAGACTGCAGGCTCATCTCATTACTTATTAACAAAGAAACACAGTAAATCACCACCAGAAGCATCAGGGGGGACCAGAACGGACCCATGAATTTTGTAGCAGTTTCATTTACTTAACTTAAAAATTGTGATGCTGAAGTGTGTAAATTTTTATATTAAAATTTTTTCAACTCAAACTCAATTTGCAGAAACACCTCTAAGTAAGTGGATTTACATGGCTGCTGTTTTGAAATCAATGTACATTTCCCTGTAAAATGCAAACAGTTTTACTCTTATGCTGAATTGAAAACTTTGCTTGATTTGCTAGAGCATCCAGAGCAGCCTAAAGGCCCCGATACACTTCTCACAAAATCGAAGAACGAACGTGTTTGACGTCATTTCAAACAAAATAAGGCCAAAAGTTCGTTTGTTAGGAGTTAATTTCGGTGGTTTGCCAAAATAAACTTTCCAGACAAGTGCAGTCTGGCTGGTAAACACCTTCAACTGCCATTGGTCCATGGCGATTATATAATGGACGTGGCTCTGGGGCTCCGCCTTCTTTGATGGAAATCTTCAGTCCGTCAAGATAAGATGTGAACACACTGGAGAGCCACTTTATACTGGAAACTGAAGTCGTAACTCTAATTGAAAGAGACACAATGGCACTTTTATCTTTTTACTGTGTTATTTTTGTTTTTGAAAGGAAAGTGTGCAGCACATGTATTTACATATTCATCTAAATGATGCTCTCAGCGGTTTGGGCGGAGTAGGGATGTGTTCACTAACAATATACCGCCGGTCACGTATTTCAACATTCTTTAATGTTGAAAAAAATAACTTCATGAGTATATTGGGGCCTTAAGATATGCAGCAACTTGTGCACAACCATGGCGTGAGATTGGCGTGGGACTGTTTGCCAGACCAATGGCAAAAAGCGATTTTTGCTTTTTCATTTGGTGCCACAAGTGCAGAAATAACACACTTTAGCATTAAAATGTTTTCCATGAAGTCCTAAAGCTAAAAAAAATTAAAAAGCGCTAAAATAAGTTGCTTTGTGTATTTGCTCTTTCTTTCTCTCTCTCTCTAAATGTTTACCATCCTCCTCGTCTTGCCCACTTGGCTGTCCTCTATATCTCTTTTTTGCTTCACATCCTTCCCCTTGTTTATTCTAACTTCACAATTCACAATAACCAAGACCAAAATAAAATTAGTGCCGTGTTCCTGGAAACACTGATCTCTAACTTTACTATTCTTCCTCTGGTACTTTTCCCAGATGTTTTAGAGCTGATTTGACAAACTAACAACTGTTTTTGATCTTTCCCAGTGGGGTGGGAGGTCAGGATGAGATCAGCTGGGATTTGATTCATCGTGAATGACTTGGTCTGGTAAACGGAGCCTGAGTTTTCCACAGCATGGAAAGCACTGTGTGAACCTCATGGTGATGTGTCACGACAAACAGAATCCCGCAAATCCTGCTATTGTATGTGTTTTTGCAAGCATGTGTGTATTGGCAATGAGAAAAACCTGACTGGTCTAAATTACCAGAAATATGGTGAAATCCTAGCCCCAGGGAGACCCATGAACACTGACTTACACATTCCCTTTTCTACTCTGAATAACAAAAGACTTTCAGTTTGTTAGACAGGTTGCACAAGTCCAAAGTGGATATACCCTAATGTGTGATTTTAATTATGATAGTCAATTAAACTATATAACATTTATTAAAATATATTCTTCTTGTTATAATTACCAATTAAAAATATAATAAATAAATCGCCAATAATAATAATAATTATAAAAACATTATGATGATGACAATATTAATACAATCAATATAGTTATTATTATTAACAGCAACAATAACAGTAATAGAAAAGTTTACTTTTGATACAGTCAATTAAAATGTTTTTATTAAAACATATTTACTAAAATGTATATTTATTTTATAATAATAATTATAACAAAAAGTAGTAAAATCTAATTGTTTATTACAAACTATTTATAAAAATGTATTCATCTTTTAAATTTTAAAACATCTAAATAAATCACCAATAATAATAAATAATATTAATAATAGTACATTTTATTAAAACATTTATTAAAATATAATCTTGCTAAAAAATATTAAAATAATCACCTATTTAAAATATATAATATATTTAATATAATAAAAATAAAAATCACCAATAATAATAATTATAATAATGATGGTGATATTGATACAATCAATATAAGTAGGCCTATTATCTTTTTTTGTATTATTATTATCAATGATAACAATAATGTTTAATATCATTAGTCAATTAAAATTTATTTTTTAAACATTTATTAAAATGAATTCTTGTTTATTTAAAAATAATAATAATAAAATCATTATTTGTTACAAATTATTTATTAAAACACAATCAATAAATAATAATAATAACAATAATAATAATAGAGATAGGTCACTTTGACTTTCCAGTTTCAAAATGCTCTTCCACACGAGACTCAGTAAACCATTTATTTATGGACTTTGTGCATGAGCAGTGTCATGATGGAGCAGAAAGGGGCCCGATACTGTAAATGTTTGTCTAAAGAGACTGCAGGGCTGCATGTTTGACTTGTGCACCTGTTAGTAAAGGGTGTAGCTGTAATAGTCAAAAATAGTCCCCAACTCATCACCACAGTCACACCGTTTTAATGAGACTGTGTACTAGGTCAGACATCTGCATGCATGCACCACCCTAAAAAAAGCCAGTTGTCTTTCCTCACACATAAGTTGAGAGAGACTAAACCGTGCAAATTAAGCATAGTGCCTTCTGCATAAAAATAAAGGCCAAATTCCACAAGGAACAGTGATGACTGTAGCAGGCCAGTAGGTCTGAAGCCCTGCGTTTTCTCAGTGACGCTACGGCGAGGGCAGCCAATAACAGCTGCTCCATTATTTTAAAAACATTGATCTTACAGCAATGAGTCCATTTATCCAGGAACATATGCAAACGCTCCAAAACAACACAGCTGTTTCTATGGCAACGGCAGGGCCGGGGCAACAGAGACAAATTAGCTCTATTTCATGAAGGCTGAGATTTTTTAGCACAGTCAAAAAATGTGCAGGCAAATTGCTTTGTTTACTTAACATTTTCTTTCAAAAGCACACATGGCACAATTTCTTCCCGGAAAAGTAGTTGCTGGAAATACTGCGTTGCAGCATGTTGAGATGTATGTTGCAACGTTTATGAGCCGTAAGCAGCTCATATCAGATTTTTGAGAGCAAAACTCTAAATTCCTCTTTAGGTTGTTAGAACTAATAGAGATGATGTCACACAAAAAAACACACAAACAGCCATATAAAGCTTTTCCCAAGCATCTTGATCCAATGATTTCTATTGCTTGTAACTAGCTGTGATTATATTCACATAAAGCATTATGAGATCCAAAGGTCTTAGAGTACTGATGCTTTTAATTTAGCAAAAAATAAATAAAAGATTTTAACTTTGCATTAACTTCTGTACAATCTGTACAAAGGCGCATTTTCAATGACGTTTTTCTATAAATGCAATCTACATGTTCAAGATTACTGCAAAAAAAATATTTTCACGATTTATCTCAACATTTTTTCTTTTGTCAAATCAACTTAAATAATTTATTTAGTTGAGATAACTTATTATTTTGAGTTTCTGATGATTAAATCAATCTCCTTCATTGTATTAACTCACTTTTTCCGGTTCAATCAACTTAAAATTTTAAGGCAACCAGGTTACTTACTTTAAGTTAAACCAACAATATTTTTTACAGTGTAGATTATTAAATTCTAGCACCCTTTACGCCCTCCTGGGCTTGTAAAAAAAATGAGTAGTAGTAACTCAGAAAATAATATGGTACAACATTTCTTGGATGATTGACCTCAAGTACTTTGACCCCAGTTTAGAAGGGAGCTGAGGGCTCACAACAACAACAGGAATTGAGAGATGTTGAATAATTAATTGATAAGAAAAATACTGGAAAAAACGAGAAAGGACGTCAGGAGGGGATTTAATAGCGATGATGTTAACAATGACAAACTTGAGGGTTTTCTCTGACTTATTCTCACACACATGTGGCCCAGAAGTAGACTGCACTGATGTTTCATCAAGAGACACTGGTTTGTAGAGATCATATCTAAACCACCAGAAAGAAATAAACCTCAGACACTTACTGTAAATGTGGGAAATCTTAGCAGACCACCCAGTGAGACGCACAGAATTAATGATAAACCTTTGACTGCTGGATTGTTACAGTGAATATAAAATATGCACACACAGGCAAACAAAATGGACCAAACCCGTTGTGGGGCACTATCTTCCTTTAGTTAGTTCTCAAGGATTTGGATTTATCTAATTTAGGAACTTCTGACTTCCAGCTCACATGGGACATGAGACAGATGAGTGAGAGATGTGAGTCACTCTCAGGAACAGATGTGCCCTCTCACGCCACCCATTTCCAGCATCTGCACTCGTCCTGCCTCACTCTTTAACCCATCAAACATCTACGGAGCTTCAGCCTCACTGTGACTTAATGATTAGTGAAAGGCTAATAGATATGTTTGTGTAAACAGGTCAAAACATAAAGTGCAACCACATGTTCAAGATATTTAAATCTGAATACTGGCAAACGGGAAAACTAACTGTCAATTGCCCCATATAGGAAGCTTTTTTCAAAAAGATAAAGCAAGGCCAGTTAAAATACACTATGGAGCCAAAGGTCTGTAAAGTCAGTCAAGTTAAGATACGCTGATAATTGTACATAAAACCTAATGACGACGTTGCACGAGTCTGCACATAAAAACCATAAGTGAGTGATTTTCAGGTTTTTTCTTCTTTTGTATATAGTATATACATATTTTCTCAAATATTAGATAAATTTATTTTCTTGGAAAATAAATTCATTTTTTTAGATAAACATTTCAGGATTTTTCTCCACATAATGGACTTCAACGTTAACCAAATAGTTGAAGTCCAAATCAATGCAGTTTCAAAGGGCTTTGCACGATCCCAGCTGATGAATAGGCTCTTATCTGAGGAAACGAATGGACAAAAACTAACATTTTATATACTTTTTAACCACAATTGTTCATCTTACTGGTCTGCGACACGCCAGGGATTGCGTCATCACGTTGGAAACATCACACGTTACGTCGTCTAAGTTATTTGTCTGTGTAATCCGGTTAAATAAGGCAGGGAAGGGCGAAAAATTCCAACTTCCAACTTCAAAATCGTCTGACATCTTTGTTTTCTTAAATTGAAAGATTTGGCATACAAGTCTATTAGTACATTTCTTGGGGACCAGCGTGATGCTAACTGCCGGTTGGCCCACAAAGTGACATCATATCTACACCACTCTATAAGGCAGAGTCATGGGCCGGGCCAAGGCATTTTGTGACATCACGAATGGCAGAATCTGCAAACGGCTTGTTCTGAGACACTGCTGATTTATGGGGAGTAGTGGGTGGATTTTCACCATTATAGGGTAGTGTACACTCACTGCCGACACACATTTATGTTCAAACACCATGTAAAAGTGAATTTTGCATGATAGATCCCCTTTAACTTTATTAACAAAGTTAGGGAGGAACACGTTCAGATAATTAACACGTGTGGAAAGCATTGACTGTTTTGCAGCATCCCTCCACCACCCCTTCTCCACTCTTCTAGTCCTGACCACAGAGTGCTGAAATTATTACGTCACTTTGTAGGCCAAAACGCGGAAGTAAGTTAGCATTTTAACACTTCCAGTTCCCTCGCCCTAAAGTCTATGGTTTTTTTAATGGGATTTTGCTAAATCGCATGAGGTTAACAAAGCCTATAAATATTGTCACGTTTTGATCTATGATATAAAACAAACCAGTTATAACCTGCTTGTGTTTTTTAAACTTTATTTGTCTGCTTGTGTTTTTTTTTTTAAACTTTATATAGGCTTCAAAATGTATGAATTTTGGATTAACTTGTAAAGATTATCTTGAAAAAAAAAAAAAAACAAAAAAAAACGTGTAAGGGTCACAACTCTTGGTTGAACACAGATCTTATTTTTTAGCGATTTTCCAAAAGTCATTGGGGAAAATGCATAACTTTTCGATCGAGGGAACCCATGCAGAAGAAAAAGAGACTGTTAGGATCATTCTCATGCTGAAAAACATGATCATCAGGTTTTACACAAACCTGCAGTTCATGAAGCTCAAGTGATGTTGCCATGAAAGACAAAGAGCGACAAACTAAATTCCAAGACATTTGTCTTCTCTGGACGGTTCATTCACACATTCTCCAGTCTACAATTCCTCATGCTTTGTTCCTGTGGTAATTTGTATTACTGGCCATCAGTCATGTGTGGTGATTGCTTCATCTGCAATCTGTTGAAAAGTCAGGGGTCAAGGCTACCCTCAGGATTGGCTCATTGCTGTCCGGAACGAGGCTCCATGTTTACTCAAGGGGTGAAGGGTTGGTTCAGCTGGTAAAATATGCTTTGTTTTTAAATCACTTGGCAGCTAAATCCAGGAAAGCATTTATAAAACAAGCACCCGCCCCATTTTCCGTCAATGTGCCTCAAAAGCAGATAACAGTAATTTAATCTCACAATTACTGACATTGACTAATAAAAATAAGTTGCAGTGACTAAGCTATATGCATTTCCTGTGCACTGTTGAAAGTTTGGAAATAAATTTCTCAATATGTTTTAAAGGAAATCTAGCTTGTTGAATATGTCACATTTCTTGTCGTGAAGATTGTATCAAATCTAAACGACAACAGATTGTTCCTGCACTCTTAAAAATGTAGGCTCTTATGCTGCATTCACACCATATCGCTATTATATTCTCGATACATGTGACGTTATATTCTGAGCATGCATTTCTATGGCACCACTATGAACGCCTAAATAAAGCTGAAATTACAAGTTCTACGAGGACATGAGCGCTTTTTACAAGTAGGCTAAAGGGTTTTTAGTGGGAAGAGAAAACGCTTCCCATATATTTTGTTGGTTATGTCAAAGGTTGCGTGTCCAATCAAACTCTACAGTATATTGGTGCAAATTCATCTGTCACTCTTTAAACAGATGTCAAGATGGACAGGTGACCATGTTTACACTCGCTCATCTTGAAAAACCACATACACTCTCTCTAAACAATATAATGGAAAACATGACCCCCGACTAAACGAAATACGTATTCACTTTATATGAGAATAAACATGGTTTGTGTTAACCATGCTGGATGCCAAGAACACAAAACCAATGAAATTCAAGAGACTTCTATTCAGTCCATGTCTCATTAATCATTTTTACATACTGATTGGCCTATGCAATTACTGGTTTTAAAACATTTAAAGGAGAAACCAGTTTAAAATCCAGTTTGGTTTTCCAAAATACGAGAGAATCAAGTATCTTTATAGGACTTCAAAAGGTTCTCCATAATAGGATGAGTCTGTAAAACCCTTTTCGATTTCCCTTGATTATGACTTCCTACACTTTCAGGCCACAAATTAAACCAGACCAGTCTAATGAAGTACTGTAAGTCACCAAACTTTTAGATTTTTAGTCTTGTGTGATATTTTCAAAGAACTGTTTATCTGTGGTATTTTATGGCTGCCGTTTGATGGTTGGCGGTTTTTGGGTGTGAGTTTTCTCTGTGTAGCCTACGTGGTTATATCAGGTTATATCGTGTGTGTGTGTGTGTGTGAGTGGAAGTTACCACACAGGGGAGATGTTGGGAGATGTCCAAACAAGTTTAGCTCATTGAAGAAATTATTTTCCGTCAGTGAAATGACGCATATTCCCCATTAGTAAGACCTCCTTCCTCCAACCACAAAATGTGCCTGACACAAGACTGTTCAGATACAGATCATCAATTCATCATCGCAAAGAGGAACCTCTCTCAGTCCATCAGATATCTCTCTTAATTCGTGTTAATGGAAGTATGACTTTTTAAAGCATTTACCCATTTTTGGTTTCAGATGGTCAAACCAGCCATTGAGCTGAGAAACACAATCCATACATAGTGAAACAAGAGCAAATAAAAATGTTGCAATCATCATTACAAAATGTGACTTGTTGAGTGGATAATTTATGCTTTTATGCAACCGATGATTCTAGACCAACCAAATGTTGAATCAATAACGAAATGTCTTCTCTTTCATTCGCTTTCAAAACAATCAAAGAGGACATGCTGACATATTGGCAAATAAAAGGTTCAGCATGTTGCACTGTGAGCAGAAGTGCTTCAATGTATAAAAGAGTCTCTTTTTTATTGTCTGATGACTAACAGTGGAATCTGGGCTTGAGCTCATGTGTGAGCAATGGCAATATTTCCCACTCCCCCCCGTGTTTGCTATGACGCATTCTTGATAGCTAGTGTTTATTAGGTTATTTTTCGGACTTAAACAAAGATGTTCACAGTTTGAAACAGAGGTGATCAATATAAATAAAATCACCATTGCTCTCACATTGACTGAGGTGTGCAGAGATCATTTCAGAATGAGAGATGTTCGACGGAAAGATCATCCTTCATTCTAGATCATGCCAAACAACTGAATCATGACTCAAGACTTTTTTTAAAGTCTGTGGGTAGTACTGATATATGCTTGAATATATTAATAATACAAAATGATTCATAAAATATACATGAAATAGAATGTGCATGAATTAAAAAAGAACATGTAGGCTACTATAACTAATAACCTTACAACCTTTTGTTTTGACATGCAAAATGACTTATGTATAGTTGCCTCTGGATTTTCAAAAGGAGAGATTTAAACATGGACAAAAATGACAATCATCACCTTTAAATGGGTCATTTCCAGTAAGGGAGCTTTTGCACACAAATGACAGCTCTTCACATCCTCTCGCTATTGATGATTCCTAGATTGCACGCATTGTTGTTCCAAATAGCTTTGGCATTAACAGGCAAAGAATAACAAATTAGAAATCTGCTTCTCAATGTGTTTTTTGTCTGCCCTTAAACCTTCTGAACTAGATTATAAATCTATTTTTTTTAAAAAACAACAAAATGATGTAAAGACTCACACTTGGACATATTCTGTTTCTATTTCTCTCAAATTCACAAAAGACAACAGATGCTCACAGCAAAGAAATGTGCCACTGACGTGCAGAATATGTGAAAACAACAACAAGCACCACGTATACACATGTCGAACCACCACAAGCATGAATATCATAATCGTGTGAGTGCTGTCAAAACAAAGGGCCCTCAGCAGTTCCAGTAACCCCTCTTTGTGGGCCCGATCTGAGGTAATTCCATTATGGCCTGATAAAGCCAGGGGCATTCCAGGAACCAGAGGCTTTTCAGCCACATTCCTCCTCTAAGCATCTGAGTCTGACTGACTGCCTCTTCCCTGCAACACGCTTCAGATGAGAAGAGAGCTCTCCAAAACAACAAGTTCTTTCAGATGTCCTGTAATTGTTGTATTGTATGCCGTTTTGAACGCTGCCTATAATTGCAACATGAGTGATGAGTTATTTGACTGGATTGTGCAATTATGTCCAGTTGCCATAATCCATGCATGAGCATTTTGTGATTATTTTATGAGTAAATGTTTTTACACACCAGGCCGAGTGGCGCTACACACTGTTCTAAAATCAAGTTTATCCTGGGTTTTAAATTAGCATTCAATGAACACATGGATTTTTTGTTCTCATTAGCGGAAAGACTCCATTTTTGGTCAAACAGATAAGAAAGACATCAATTTGGACTGTAAAATGTATACTTTTATTTATGTACACCAACTATAACAACAAAACGTAGTGCTTGTGTAAAATAAAGAAACAGTATGCGCTTTCTGCCGTCTCGGCCTCCATGAACTACGCGTCACAAAAATGACCCAAAACTCTAGGGATCACCCAGTCGCGATAAGAAATAAATATGCCTATAGAAAGCTTGAAATGTGAACAGATATCCTCCCCTGAGGAAAGGAAAAGGGGAGGATATTTGTTCACATTTCAAGCCCCCCCCCCCCCCACTCTCTCTGCTTTTTAAGACATAAGGTAGCCAAAGTATAGAATTATACGAACTCACAGTCTACATTACAGTATCATGGTTTTACCAATAATAAAACCTGCATGTAAATCATTCAACATGAACTTGTTATTTAAATGGAGTCACTCAACAGACAACCGTTTTAAGCAAACCAGTCGAAATGTGGCCTGAGGCTATTAACTTCCCAGCAGCCGCTGCCTCATTTGATTCCAAAAGTTGTCTGACTTGTTTTTAACATTTGTTTTGGTCACAGATTATTCTTGATCCATCATCTATTAGACACGGTTCCCCTTAAATGAACAGAACTGGATTAGACTGACATTTTAGCTGGGTCTTCAGGAATCCCTAGGCCTTGAATCTCTAATAACAACTGGCTACACAGGAATTTAAGAGTTCGAAGAATTTAGCTGTACTTGTACAGATGCCAGACCATCACCTGTGACTTATCATAATGTCTGTTTCTCAATTCTAAGAATGCAAACAACAGACTTGTTCTCGTAAAGACCAGTCTTGCCAACTTGAAAGAACAAACTCTAAAGGACTCGAGGACAGAAACAAATTTTTGTGAGAAATGATTTGTTCATATTAGTCGGTGGGACAGCACCATCCAAAGCACAATGACTAAAACAGAACATCACAGGTGCCATAGCCTATTAAAATATTTACTTTTTTAATTTTACGTGAGGATTTGTGTGAGAATGTATTTAATTGTACACTGTAAAAAATAGTGTTGGTTTAACTTACTTAAAAAATTAAGTAACCTGGTTGCCTTAAAATTTTAAGTTCACTGAAATGAAAAAAAGTCAGTGAATACAATGAAGGATATTGATTTAATCATCAGAAACTCAAAATAAGTTATCTGAACTAAAAAAATTATTTAAGTTGATTTGACAAAAGAAAAAATGTTGTGATTACAAATCTTGAATTTTTTTTTTACACGTTAAGTTTCTTCTAAATATGCCAAGTACAGGCTTTCTTCAGGTATTTATAACTTTGTTAAAATTATAACAAACAAACTGGCAATTTTTTACGAGCCGTCACGTATTTGCGGGCTTACAGTGGGAATCTCTTGAAGTTATGTCGTCAGCCCACAATAAGTTTTGCACTGTAAAAAAAATATTGTTGGTTTAACTTAAACAATGAAGTAACCTGGTTACCTTAAAATTTTAAGTTGATTGAAATGAAAAAAAGTGAGTTAATACAATGAAGGAGATTAATTTAATCATCAGAAACTCAAAATAAGTTATCTGAACTAAACAAATTATTTAAGTTGATTTGACAAAAGAAAAAATGTTGTGATAACAAATCTTGAAAATATTTGATTTTTAACAGTTTGATTCTCTCAAGTCTGCACTTGATTAATCCTTGATATCAAGAACACATCCTGGTACTTTCATGCGTTCTCTGTACTTGCGTTCTAACTGGACTTTTGACACAGCACAGGAACACAAGGAACACAAGGACACAAGATCCGTTAAGAACGCATAATGAGAAACAGCCAATATCTTTGAACACAGCTACAGGGTCTGTTATATATCATGCTTAACATATCTGCGACAGATAATAGACAGATAGAAACGTGGTATCACAACATTAGCCAACACAGAATTTTTTATACGATTCCTGGAATAAAGTCAGAATACCACAAGGACCATGTCAGAGAGAAAGAACAAGGGAGGCGTAGAATGTGAGTATGTGTTGGAAAAAAGCCACTCAAGCATGTTGGTTTGCTGGTTGCAATGCAGTTCCATCTGAGCAGAGTATGGCCGGAAGCATCGTAAACGGCTGAGCCAAAACCCAGACTTCCATGTTTGTAAAATGATACCTCATCATCACAAAACCACAGCCTATGGCCTGTCAATATTTATCAGCAGGATACACCGAGGGCAATAGAAACATGCCTTTGTAACTCCCCCTTCGTAGAATTTTTCTAGTTGATTTATACTCCCCTTAAATTGCGTTACTTTGGTTTCCAATGTTCAAACAAGAGCACAATTCTTTTAATTTAATTGTAATAGCATGGGAAACTAAAACTATTTCTCTGAGAAGCAATTAGCAGGACTGAGTCAATTCAGTGGCACGTTTAGCATAATGACAGTCTTTACAGGCTGAACAATAGACAAACTGGTTTTAACCTCTTCTATGGCTATGATTATTGCAGATTACTGGAAAGTTGCATTTTTTGTTTGTAAAGCATTTTTTTATTCCTAGCATGCAAGCTACTTGCGGTTATGGACAGATTGTGCAACTAGTCTTTTGAGGTTACAAAAACTGAACACTATTTGAATGCAAACACCCCTTCATAACTTTCTCTTCCTTATCACATAGCAATAATTATAATCCTGCAGATGCCCACGAGACCCTAAGAAAATGCACCCCATTTCATGCCAAATAATCTGCAGTGCAATACAGAATGTACCCTGATACTCGTGGAAAAGTTTTTGGAACATGCTGCATAAATGCACCTGGCAAATCTACCTCACAAAATGTCACATGACACTGTCTCGACCAATGAGCAGACTGCTCAAGCAGAGCATGAAAATAAATGAGGGTAGCGAGCCCCCTGCGCTCCACGCTTTATGGTGCTCCACTTCAGGGAAACCATGTGACTTTCCAGAGAGGGGGAGAGAAAAAAGGAGGGAGGGAGAAAGAGAATGACAATGGGGAGGGTCGAGAGGAATAGGGTCAGGGATATTTGAAGATGGATTTCTTGGCAAAGAATGAGGAGAAAGTATAAAGGAGAGTACACTAAATATGTGAGTAAAAGAGGAGAGAGTACCTCTGGATGAGAGCGTATATGATTAGATATCACATTGAATAAAGTCATATTGATTGAAAAATTGAGCTGTGTTTACACGTGTATATATGGCCTATGTGTATGTATGTATGTGTGTGTGTGTATACATACATGCACACACACACACACATATATATAAGGGCTGTCAAACAATTAATCGTGATTAATTGCATCAAAAATAAAAGTTTGAAGTTTACATAATATATGTGGGTGCACTGTGTATAATTATTTTATAAATATACACACATGCTTGTATATATTTAAGAAATATTTTCATGTATATACTGTATATATATCTATATCTAATTTACATTATATATAAATATAAATATTGTATATATAAATATATATATTTTTTTTAAATATACATGCATGTGTGTGTATTTATGTATATACACAAACAAATTATACACAGTGCACCCACATATATTTTGTAAACACAAACTTTTATTTTGGATGTGATTAATCGCGATTAATCGTTATATATCGCGATTAATCTAATCTAATATATATATATATATATATATATATATATATATATATATATATATATAAGTGGCTTCATCAAAGGCATATTCAAACATTTTGTCATAATTTAATAATTTTTCCAGGGTAAAAAAAAAAAAAATACTATCAACACGTGAAAGTTGGTAGTGATCCTAGGACCCCAAACTCGAAATAAAAACAACTAAATAAAACCCTACAGGTAAAATAATACATCTTGCACTAAGTTGTTGTGCAATGTAAAAGTGATCTGTGCTATTGAATTTCATACAGATATTGGTTGATTCTGCATGCATAAAATCAACTGTACTGAACATAATACTCCAATATTATTTGGACCAGAAACACTTGGTTACTTAACTATATTTTAATATTCATAAAAACTGGTGCCTCCTGTACCAGCTGAACTAACTCACCTAATTTGCACTTTTGCACTCACCTGCTTTTCATTTCATTTGTTTGCATTTTGCAAGTTTGAGGTTTCGCATCATGGAAGGTATTGTGAAAAGAATTTGGTCAGGCAGATTCAAGGATTCGCACACAGAAGTGTGCTCTATCCACTTCCCGATTTATAAGAAAGAGTCTGATGATTATGAAATGTAAAGAACCAAAAAAGCAATATATTGCTGAAATGTTGACAAAGAGGAAGTATAGAGGATGTTTTTCATTTTATGGAAGCTATTTTGAAGGATAAACAAAGAAGAAAATAAGTGGAAAATCTATGTGGCTCACTTAGCAGATTGTAGTTTGCAAACTTTATAAGGTAATAAAAATGATGCGAAGTCAGAGTAACTTTTGACTATTTTAATGGATCGTCGATGTTTATGTAATCCATCCATACATAAAGACTGTTTTAGCAGTGCTGCTCGGACTCTAGAGAGTTTCAAAGGCGCCAAGCACTAGTATTGCTGGCCCCAAGTTTCAGACCAGCTCTGGGGAAGTACATTTAGCCTTCAGAAAACATGCTTACGAAAACTTAACATAATTCCATCACAATGTCCCTTCAGGTTAGAATTGGCCAGCAAACTTGGTGAAATTTTGCACACACTGTTCTTTTTTTGACAGGAATCAAACACTAAGTCACCCACACAGATTATTCATAAGCAGTTTCCTTTGGACCTTAAATTATTAGTCCTTACTGGGAATATGAAGAAGCTTTACACCACAGTCTCTGGTCGGTTGCAAAAAATTGTGCTCATGTGCAATAAACATTCATTAGCCAAGAAGTCACATGACTGTAGGCGGGCCTTACTGTAGTCGTAATGTATTGACAGAATGTCCTAACCGTAAAAGAGTGAGCAAAACAAAGGCATTTTCGAGAATTACCAAAATCCTTGAGATTTGACTTCCTCTACGGAACTGAAGACAAAGGTACCACAGGCTTCAGGATGTCCCTGATGGGCGTTGGGTCATAAAGTTGATCCTGGGTGGTTTATTGGGAAATTGGGTAGAGGCCTATACAGTCCACCATTCTAGACTAATGCAGTTGTTGTGTTTTTATGAATGCAAACTTGCAGGATCCATTCAATACTTAAAACCACAAAAACAGCAATTAGATTTAGGATTTTATTTGGATTCATATTAGGATCTTTAAGTAGGAAACATCAAGACTTAATTATCATAAACGCCTATTGAAGAAATGCCCATAGTGATCAATAAAATAACCTCCTTTTTATTTAAAGTTAATAATTACTCACCAAGTCTGCATTTATTTGATATAAAATACAGTAAAACAGAAATATTATGAAATATTATTACAATTTAAAGTAACTGTTTTCTATTATTATATATTTTCAAATGTAATTTATTCTTGTGATGCAAAGCTGAATTTTCAGCATCATTACTCCAGTCTTCAATGTCACATGATCCTTGAGAAATCATTCTAATATGCTGATTTGCAGCTCGAGAAACATTTCTTGTTATGCTAAAATGAGATTAATGTTGAAAACAGTTTACCAAGATAAGAAACCAAGATTTGCTACTGATACAAATTGCTGCTCAAGAAACGATTATGTGCTGCTTAATGTTTTAGTGAAAAATGCTTATAACTTTCCACTCTAGACTCTTTGATGAATATAAAGTTCAAAAGAACATGATTTATTTGACATAGAAATCTATATATAAATGTCCTTGCTGCCACTTTTGATCAATTTCATCCTTGCTGAATATAAAAGTTTCGATTTCTTTAGAAAAAAAAAAATCTTACCATTACCAACCTCAAACATTTGAACGGTTTATTATATTATGTAGCCTACATTAAATTACAACATTGTATTTTTATATGGTTGAGTTTAACAAGAAAGCCTGACCTCTGACCACCTACATCATTATGCAACATCTTATGACTCCAGATCAAAACAGACATCGGTCCACATGGCAATTCCAAAGATAAGAGTGAACTTTATTGGACGTGCACGTTGCAAACATTGTTCTGGTGCCAAGCCAAGAGGGTAACACCTCATTTACCGCATTCTCTTTTGATTGAGGTCATTACTAAAAGTGTGTTGACTTAAGGGAGACAGATTGCACCCTTGAAAGAGAAAGTGGAAGAACACCACCCACCGTCCGCAAACAACAGCAGCTCATTTGTGATATACACATTTGTATGGTCTATTTTCAGCCCCAGGGTTTATGGTTATTGGAAAGGCGTTGCCCTCTCTCTCCTTTCCGAGAAGGAGTCAATATTTCTCTGTCTCTGCCTCCATTCACAGCTAATCCAATTTAATGTCAGAAAAACGGCCCAGCTGAGAGCGGAATGGCATATTTCCTAAGACATATAGGGCAGCGCGCACACACACACACACACACACACACACATGCCTCCTCAGCTGAGAGCAAATGCAGGGTGACAGCCAATTCTTCTTGAATGTGGCTTCTATTCTGCAGTTTTGTTGTCCTGAGTTTCTCAGCAGCTGCAGGAGCATGTGTGACAGTCGCATCACGTCTACGTTTTATGTAGATGAGACGGAGGAATCTCGGAGGAAATGGAAAACTCGTGTCCAACGGTAATGCCGGGATTGCTTATCACGAAAGGTAGCACACCAGATCAAATGACGCTTTCACTCTTTATCTCTCTTTCTCAGCCTGTACAAACAAACACACATGCACACACACACACACACACACACAACTCGCCGTTCCAGTAAAAATACAAAGCGTGCCATTTCCCTTCTAATTGTTCTGCCAATAAAAGCTAGATTAACAATAATGGATTAAAGCATGACTTAAAATTACAGTCACCTGCACTCATGAGACGTTCAATGCAGTTTCAACAAAACAGCCTGTGACATGTGATCCTTCCAGCTTTTACTGGAATACCTGCTGCAGGATTCCACACGGTACCAGGAAGGAAGTGAAGATGTTTGAAAAAAACACAAACATCATAAAAGAACAGTTTGTAAGAACTGAAAAGATTAATTATGATTATGGTGCATTTACTGGTAGTGAGATTATATAATGTGAATACGAGTACAGTAAAGTCATACGCTTAAGCATAATCATCTATCATTATGTATATTATACTCATGAATCGTTAATCCTGAACTATAGTATGGGCTGACATATCATTTAAGACATTTAACAAGTGATCAGAATGTGTTCTACTTTACCTGTATTCACCTCAATAAAAATACATACACTATAAAAATTGAATGCAATTTTAAACGCTGTGATAAAAACCAGTTAATGGGTTAACAGTAAGTTTTCCTAACTCTATACAGTGAAAAACTGAAACTCTAATGGGACAATTTCACAGTAAATATTGTGAAATTAACTATTGTTGGAAGAGAAAAATAACAAATCATGTTATTTATTTAATTTCAATAACTATGTTTCTCATAATTACATTAGGGCTTTATGCTATCTTATATTGGTAAATTAATGTTTATTGCATTGTTTTAGTGTCATGATGGTGTTTTGTATTTGTGTGTCTGACCCCATGCTTCTCTCTCTCTGTATATATATATATATATATAATTCATAATGTGGGATTCTCATTGACACGTGTTATTATATCATATTAAAGGCAAAAGCAAAATTTATTCATTTGGTTCTGAATATTAACATTATTCCAGTTAATAGAATATATACTGTAGTTTGTTTTACTGTAAATTTAAGTTCATTCTGTGAAACCTAAAATGCTGTTACCATATTTTAGCTGTAAAAAAAAAAAAAATTTATACTGTGTAGGAAATCTTTATTTTACTGAATGAACAAAAACTAACCAAAATATCCCATTAGGATAAGGGCATAAATCTATATTTTTAATCAAAATTTTGCTAAATAAAAGTTTCATGGCCAATAAGAAAATATGTACAATGTATACGTGGACAAAGCACTTTAGGACACAATAGCGGCAAACAAAAGGGTAATTTGTTTTGAAACCAAGTAGAATCTGATCCAGATCTTCTAGTTTTTTTGTTCCACTTGACCAGCACGTCTAGCTTGTGTTTTTGTATGTTTTGCAGTAAACGCCACCAAAATAGAGCTCCAGATCCCAGGGCCTGTGCTATCAACATGTACTGCGATGGTTGTGCTATGTTTAGCTAGTGCTTAAAACTCAAACCGGGAAATGATGAGCCCTAGGCTGAATGGCTTTGTCCTTTTTAGGTTAAGTGATGTACCTGATGTCAGCTTTATGTCAAGCTCTCAAGGCGCTAAACATTTGAGAGTTATTATTGAAGACCAAAAATAACAAAGACGAAAACTATTCATTTAAAATTATTGTCATAATCTGAAAATAATAATAATAAAAATAGCACTGAGCACATCACATGACAAAAAGTGTGGGGGAAGTAATGCAAACTGAACCTTAATAACTAACAAACATAGTTTTATTTAAATTTCAAAAATAGTATGAAAATAGAAACAAAAATCAACCTTGTTCCTGACAGACTCTGATATGAAGGATTCAGGAGTCTACTCCAAAAAGGAAACCATTTCACATTTAATATTTTCATATTTGACATATTTAGCATGCACATAGCAGGGCTTATCAGCACTGAAGTGAAAATTAAAACCCCAGAGCATGTATATAAAAAGTATGAAATACCCAAACTGCTGATCTAAACACTTGCTCTAGTTTTCCTGGGAGAACATTTCCCCAACCCACTCCACTAGAGTAAATATGCAGCATTTACAATAACATACAGTCTGTGCATGCATAGTTTTGGTCAGGATAATATGCAACGCAATCAGCAGGAGAATCTTAGCGTGGTGAAAAAAAAAATAGAAGAATGAAGGGAACTCTTTCAAACTGACTTCCAGTAAACCCTCCTCTTACTGCAACGGTTTCTCTCACAACAGGGAGCCGTTTCTTCAGACACACTAGAAAAAAAAAATCATATGCAGCTCATTTACGGGCACTAATCCA
Organism: Cyprinella venusta; assembly: GCA_038021265.1. Classification (NCBI taxonomy): domain Eukaryota; kingdom Metazoa; phylum Chordata; class Actinopteri; order Cypriniformes; family Leuciscidae; genus Cyprinella; species Cyprinella venusta. Next base: position 24,918,206 of record CM075877.1, read on the forward strand.
GCAGCTGCAGTAAAAGATAAATACATAGAGCGTGCTGCGTCTAAAAACAATCTGACTTTGCATGTTTATTTAGTACTTTTGAGTGGACACTGTGATGACAGATCCATTTTTACCACTATATATAAATCAACAATAGTGCATTAACAGAGTTTGAACTCTCTAAACAATCTCCTCGTATGTCAAAACTCAAAGGTTGTGTTGACCTCAAACTGAGAAGTAATTCAAATATATGGAGCGTATGTTTGAGCGCATGATGGGAGTCTTCTCGCCACACACAGATCTCTGCTGCTGCACCACCAGAGCAGTCTGGCATGGAATGGATGACAAATGCTCTCATTTGAATATAATGTAAGAATCGGGTGCCATCTGGCACACCCTAGCCCTCCTCACCTACCCCCACCCTCCTGCCTCTTACTGGAAACCCACACAGCTGCTCGACTCACTTTCACAACCTCTCCTGACACCTCCCGCAGGGTTTTATTAGAGTCGGCCTGGCAGAGCTCAGCTGCTGGAAACGCAGCCGGTAAAGGCCAGGAAATCTCCGCTGCTGACCGTATGACATCACTGCAGCGGGTGGACGGGCCTTTCAGGTCTGAGAGGAGCGAGTGTAAATAAGATTGTGTTACTCACAGCAGTGAGCATGCGAGCGTGACACTCGGGTATCAAGCGGAATTAGAAGCCATGCTGACGCTACGGTCGTGATGTTATTTATGATTTGCAACTCAGAGCTATTAATGGGAAATGGGTATTTCAGTGGCCACATACATAGATAAATAGGCATCATCTTCAATAAGGCATGCAGTCACTTAGAAAACATGCAGGTCGGTATTAAATGCACATCTGTGGGTGGATGTACTGTTTTAAAAGTCAAATTGTTTTTTAGTTACATGTAACCAACAGATATTTTAGTAGCATGACATACAGACTGTATGTCATGCTGTACTGACAATATATGCAAATGTCCAACAAATAATTTTCTAATAGTAAACCGCTTGTAATCTAGGCCTACCATCATATACATAAATATACATACATATATACATACATACATATACACACACACACACACACACAACACACATATATACATACATACATACATACATATATATGTACACACACACACACACCGTAATATACTGTTAATATAGATACAAAGGTTCATTGTTAGCTCATGTTAGTTCAGTCAGGACTATTAAATAACATTAACAAATATAACTTTTGATTTAATAATGTATTAGTAATGTTATTTCAGTTGACTAATGTTAAAAAATAGAACCTAATTGTGAAGTGTTAAAGTGCAAAGTCACACTTACATGTCATTATAATGTAATTCCCTTAGATACAAAATATCACAATATGGCATCTGCAAACAAATGATGCAAGATCTTTTCTCAGAACTAACTTAATTTCCTCAAACTCATCAAGTTCACAGGGGTGTAAAGTAACCAATGATGTTGTTTCTCATATTAAAGATGTTCCAGAATTTGATGACTAAAGGAAAATTTGCTTGTGAACTGAAAATACTGACCATCATGGGGAAATCAAAATAGTCAAAATAAGATATAGCCTACTGGTTTTTTGACAGATGATACGTTTATTCTATGGATCATCTTTTTAATATTTTAATTCATTTTACTCTAATTCATTTATCTCCTTTAAATTCCTTTTGTAACTGTTTTAATCCTCCCTGCTTTTTATTTTGTGTCTATTTTCTATGCAAAGCTTTTTGAATTGCTATAGTGTAATGATTAAATTCCCTTTCTATTTAAAGCTTTTGAATAACTTTGAATTTTCCTTGCTTTTATTTTGTGATTATTTCATCTATATGAGGGGGTATTTCAAGAGAAGTAAAAAAAGAAGAAGAAAAGAAATCCTACAATGATCATTCAGCATAATGGAAGTTGCATTTTGAAAGATACTGCTACATACAGCTCCTTTCAAAACCATAAACTGCTCAATAACTAAGGAGCTAAAATGTTGTACATGAGCGCCCACAAGAGGAGAAAAATGTGTATTAACTTAGTTAAAATATAGTTTTGAGAAGATTACAAACAGATCGATAATTGTGAGTTCCATTATTCATGTCTGGAAGCTTAAAGCTGTTTACATCAATGATTATCGAATACAGTAAACCAAAGTTCAGGAAAGTAACGTTAGTGTGAATTGATGCACAGCTGCAGAATTCACCGTTACATTACAGTGCAAAGAAGAAGACATGAACTCCAAAACACTAACGCTTACAGCTCGTTTAGTCCGTCAATGCTTACACAAACCTCGGGTTGTTTGCGTGGATCCGGTGCGGCTGTACTACGGGTCTCCGCAGGCGGCAGCGGGATCAGCTGTCCGCACGGTGGACCTCCGCAGCGACACGGTCACCAAACCCGGAGCGGCCATGCGCCGAGCCATGGCCGAGGCTGAGGTCGGAGACGATGTGTTCGGGGAAGACCCTACGGTTAATGGTTGGTTAGTCACGCAGTCACTGTTATGTGCTTCTGTTGTGACAAGCTAAGAGGTTCAACGCGTGTTTAATTGGATTCATCTGTTAAAAGCATAAAAACAGATAGCTCTCGCATGGCATGTGTACTCTTACCCGCTGTTCCTGTAATGGCCATGAGAGGGCGCTCACATCAGTGAAACACTTTACATATTTATTATGCTCGATTAACAATAACACAAGAACATTGCCAAGGGAATACATACAGATATCAGGAACACAAAATAAAATAATACATATTTTTGTATATTTTTTGGGAATAAAGACGTTTTGAAGTGAGTTTAATTTAATTTCAAAGGCATCTGTTAAACACAAATAAATACATGAATAATACAGTAAAATTCCATCAAATTGAACTGAATAATCCTTACGTACAGTATTATTCATAAAATGAATTAAAAAAAAAAATAAAAAACTAGAGCTTAACATTTTGAACAAATCTTAATGAAACAAGATTTGTTCAGATAAATTCTATATTAAATAATTAGTATGTGTGTCCAGACTTTTTACATATGTTCATGCATTAGGAAATTTAGATTATTTTTCTCATTCTTTCTATAGAACTGCAGAAAATAGCTGCTGATATGTTTGGCATGGAAGCGGCTCTGTATGTCCCCACAGGAACGATGAGTAACCTGATTGCAGGTGAGATTGCAGGATAGTGCCCAGGGCTATTAATATAACTTGTTTACAGTTGTCACTTGGTAAAAGCTTACAGGTATAATGCACACGTATTTTGCAGTGGCTGTGGTCGGCGTGACTGCCTAAAAGACACGTCTGGTCAATAAAATCTGATTTGTGCTTTAGCTCACAGAAATAACTCACTATTCAAGGAATTTTGTTCTTGTTAGTGACCACCAGATGCTGCACTAATGTACACATATGTTCCCCTCATGTTTTTTTCCTTCTTTCTCTCTCAGTTATGGTTCACTGCAGAGAGAGGGATGATGAGATGATAGTAGGAGATCTCTCTCATATTCATGTTTATGAGCAAGGAGGAAGTGCACAGGTATGATCAAATGGGGGGATATATTTGTCTCCTACTTAGGCTTACATCTTCTTTTTCTCGGAATTGTATTTAATATTCTTGGTATCCTACATCAATTTAAATTGAATTAAGTAATGCATGACGTCTGCGTGATTTGTCACATATTCATAAAGCAGTCGGCTATTTTATTATTTCTTCCACAGAATGCTATTAAACACAATAACAATTTGAGATGTGGTGGAAATTATCATGATGATTTAGAAAAAAATGAATGATATGATGCATCTACACTACCACTCAAAAGTTTGTTAAAACCATGTAAAAATGTGAAGATCAAATATGATACATTAGACTTCATTGTTGCAATGCAATCATCGATGTATTGCATTGCATATGTTTTTCCGCCCACAATAAAAACTTAAGAGCTTTGATCATAAAACTATGCAGTCAAATAAAATCTTACCAAGACATAGCGGGACAAACAAATAATTTAATCTTATGTTTTATTTTTTTGGCCATATTTAAAATTGTCATTTAAAAATAAAATTGAGCTTTTTTACTGTCAAGTATGAGCTCCATATTCTCCTGATGTCAGACTATATGAGCCATAAAAAAAATGATCAAATATAATACTCAACCAAAAAAACACACTTTTTTTTTTGTAGATTTCAAGAACGGTTCAATAAACTTCCATTAAAAAAATAGATTTTTCTGACTACTATTTCATATGCCAGGATTTATTTAACTAGTCAGGGTTTGAAAGGTGTGCTTTAAGAGAGCTTATTTTTTAACAAAAGTGCCCATAGTTGGAAAAACATCCATGTACACATTATCACATTATCAGTAGGATGAAAAATATGTGTTGTTTTTTTCACAGCTAGCAGGCGTCCATTCTGCAACAGTCACCACCCTTGGCGATGGCACCTTTGACCTAGACCAGCTGATCTCCAAGATCCGTCACGGTTACCCTGACCCACACTACCCACGCTCCCGCCTGGTTTGTGTGGAAAACACGCACAATATTCAGGGAGGGCGCGTCCTCCCACTCTCCTTCCTCCAGGAGGTTAGATATTAGTTAAACTTAAGTTCATTAAACATGTGTCTGAGAGAGAGAGAGAGAACATTGAGGCAGCCAGACACCTGGGGCTGAACTCTGAACAATAGGACACAAGCACTCCATTTAGTAAATGAGTGATTAAACAAAGACTGATTTGTTCAGCACTCTAGCACGAACAGGTTTTGCTTTAGATTTGACAAATGAGGCACATCCACATATTACACAATTGTTCATTGATTGAATTACCTTGCACTGAATGTGTGTCTATAACTGTGTCTCTTGCTCAAAGCTTCGCTCTGTAGCTGATAAGTTTGGTTTGGCTGTCCATATGGATGGAGCGAGGGTGATGAATGCAGCTGTGGCTCTTGCCGTCCAGCCATCTGTTATACTGCAGCATTGCCACTCTGTCAGTGTGTGTCTGTCCAAGGTAAGCAATCACAGGTTTAGGGTCCACTTTAGTATAGTATATCATATTTATTTTATTCTTGCATGGCTTTATTCTTTCTATATAGCCTATATAACCATGAAGTTCAGATAGTTGTTCTGGTTCATTCAGATCTGCTACATGAAATGTACTCAATATAAGTTTACTATTAAGGTAAGTATATATTAATAAGAGGGGTCTTCATACAATTAGTTGATTTAGTAAAATTATTAAACAATATATTACTTTAATAATTTTTAATAATATACATATTTTATCCATTATTTAGAATTACTTTAAATGCATTATATATATATATATATATATATATATAAAATGCATTTTAAAGATGATCATATATTATGATAAAATAATAATAATAATGATGATAAATGTGTTTCTTAAGCACCAAATCAGCATATTAGATTTCTGAAGGATCATGCTGGCTATATATATATATATATATATATATATATATATATATATATAATTAGGAAACTGAAACTGTATAGCAACTGCAGTGACAAATTCACCTAGAACATAATAGTGATATTTTCATAATAGGAAAAATGTACTTATTAAGACCTGCAGTAGCTTTCATGCTCCGGGAAGTGTTTTTCTGGGAAAGTTATTTTAGTCATTTTGAACAAAACATCTCCAGGCAGTCAGAGTTTCCACCAAAAAGAAGTGGAAATGAGTTTAAGTGAGAGGCATTGAAAATGACCTTGTTAAAGTCAGTGCCTGTATGGTTTATGACCTGCACCCTGAAGGTGTCTCATATTCAGATAATCAAGTCTTATTTTTAAGTCATATCATCAAAGTGTGGTACTTTCCTCTGATAACGCACCTGTAATCATATTGTATCATCTAGGATTTGAAATGTCCTCTCTCATTACTCCCCCGGAATGAACTCAACATCACAACTCAGACCATGTCGACTGAAGGGACCCTGAAGTAAAACCTAATCACTCTCAACAAAATCCTTGGAGTTGATTTCAACAAGCGTATTTTAATTACAGAGATTGTTTGCAGCAGCTAAACAGGCTACTCTCTGTCACCGAATTTTCCTCTTTCCCTCTTGCCGAAAGACATTAAATGTAATTGAGGCTTATACACAAAGATCACCAATATGAAAGTCAAATCACTTCTGCCTGATCTGATTACAGACATATGGGCAACTATCTGTATTCCGTGTGTTTTCTCAGATCGGATAGCTATCTGATTTATAAATACCCTCCGAGACGGATTTGAATCGGAGTGCTCAAACCACTTCAGGAGGTGGTCTGGGTCGCATTCCAGATGAAACCGGACAAGTGTAAATGCATCTGGTTGTTGAAACCACATATGCAAATTTTACTCCTTCCAAAAATGCAAAAAAAAAAAAAAAATAAACGTGTGAGAGCATGTTATATAGGCTATATGTCATGTTATAATCCATGTGTCGTTTATAAACGTGTGCCTGTATGCTAATATATTATTATTGTTAATGTAAATTCACCAAGTAGGACGTGTTCCTGGATTAACATCCTTGTTGATCCTGAAACAACATATTGATCAACATATCAGTTTCGAGGGGTGGTTTTTAGTTTAGGCTCACAACAAGGGTTTGGGGCTACTACAGTATTCTTATTCATTTTCCTCTGATTTTAGGGATAAATTATGGATAGGGTTAGGTTTAGGACAGTAATGTTGTTCCAGGATCAACAATAGATGCTGACCCTGGAACATGTCTTGCTTGGTAAAATCTCAGCGACCGTTATTCATTCATGCAAGTATGAATGGACACGTTTGGGGTTTTCACACCAGATGGGTTTAATTTTGCGTTGAGCAGGTCACCTTAAAGGAGCCAATGTGCTTTTATCACATGACCAGCCAAATTAATTATTTCATCCTATTTCATCCCAGTACCTCTGTTATGGTAGATTCTCTTTAGTTTTCTCTATCCCTGTCTATGACATTTCGTGCAAAGAGCTGGAAATCTCACACCATGCAGAAACAAAAGGCTCATTTGATCTGACTTGCTCTTTGGCAGGGACTCGGGGCACCTGTGGGCACCATGCTTGGTGGGTCGAAAGATTTCATACAGAGAGCAGTGCGTGCCCGCAAGACACTTGGCGGAGGGATGCGCCAATCAGGTGTCTTGGCAGCAGCTGGTAAGATTGCCCTGTCAGACATGATTGGCAGACTGGAGGAGGACCACAGGAACGCCAGATGCTTTGCTCAAGGTGACAGAACCCCATAGATTTCCTTGAACCCTCAGCATGACACTACACAAGCACTGTACACATGATGCTTTACTTACAACATTTAGCTTGAGCATTTGGACCATAATTATTATAAACGAATCAGAAGGAATATATTAGGCGTATAAAATACTCTAATTCGCAGTAGCTGAAATGAGTTAATGGCAGCACCGTTTTGTGTGTCATCTAATTATGCTCATTCTCATTTGGCAATAATGCATACTAAACCTGTCTGAATGAAAAAGCAGAAACTAAAAGCATAAAAATGGCAGAACTGGTTGGGATAAATAAATTAAAATTCACCTGAATATTTCACTCAAAACTAAAAGTCATTTCGGTAGTTATTCACCTTTGTGTTCTTTAAAACCCATTCTAGGGTAGACAAAAGGTGTATTTTTCAGATTTTTTTCATTAGTCATTTCAGACAGGGGCTGTCAAGCTCCAAAAGGCAAAAAAAAAAAAAAAAAGATTTAATTATTTATTATTAAATCGGTCCTTGAGTTCAACTCACTGACTCAAGCAGATACAATGCAGCATTTACAATTAAAATTACATTCATGAATAATAACCTAAATGAAGGTTTGTTCTTCACACTAAGTGACTGTATGACTCCAGAAGTCTTGGAATATAGTGCACCAGTCACATGGACCATACGCATGATACTTCTATGGTGCTGTTGTGTCCTTTTTGAAGCTTGAACATTTCAGTCCCCATTCAGCGCCTTGAAAAGTGCTATTTAAAATTGAATGGAATTTCATGGAATAGGTCCAGGTTACATGGTAAATAGACTGCATTAATATAGCGCTTTCACAGACCCAATGGGCACCAAAGTGCTTTACATTTTCCTCACATTCGCTCACTCATTCAAACACCAACCAACATGACTTTTGCATAAACATACACGCCACTTTCAAGTCAAGTGGCGTGTTAGCTATACTCATTTTGAGCTATCCGCGTGCATGTCTACGCCATTAAATGTCCGAGTGATTCCGCGTGTATGTACGCGCCATTAAATGTCCGAGCGAAACAAGGTAAAATGTAGATCTACATCTGAGGAGCGATATTTTTTTCCTAGGATGATAGGGGAAGGCTCATAAATGCTATTAACCCTAGTGACGGGTAGGTTTAGGGACGGGGTTGGGGTAGGTCATATATTCATACAGTAATGTAACGTGAGGTCAACAGCGTTCATATACACGCTGAAAAGCGATTATGCGTGTTGATAGCATAGCAAAAATGAAAATATGAATTGGCATGTCATACATACGCCATTTCATGAGATCAGTCTGCACCGACGGTGGTGTCAGCCGAGCAGCTGGGGTTAGGTGTCTTGCTCATGGATACCTCAACACTTGGTCAGGTGGAACCGGGGATTGGACCACCAACCTTCTGGTTTGTAGACAACCAATATAGGTTTAAATATCTACAGTTCTATTTCAAGAGTCTAATGTAACATCTCTCACTTTCTCTTTTGTAGCGCTGGTAGAGTGTGACCCTTCTCTGTACCGGGTGGATCTGACCACTGTGGAAAGCAACATTTTGAGGTTCTCTCTGCGGGACTGCCAGATGAGCCCAGCGGAGTTCTGCGAACGAATGGCAGGTGTAGATGAAGAAGAGGTGAAGGCTCTGGGACAAGGGGTCCGGGTTCTGATGTTCCCCCATGTCGGGGGGACAATCAGGGCTGTGTGGCATCTGGGAATCAGCGAGGAGGACACTCAGCTGGCCATACAGAAGGCTCAGTTTGTGGCCCAACAGCACAAGCTCAAGTCTTGGCAGCATGAGAATGCTCCTTGACCAATCAGAGGTGTCTTTACACCAGTCTTTTGGTATCAGGGACCTTTCATAAACTTTAAAACTGAAAAACAACCATTACTATTAACTTTTTTGCACTCCAGCCAAGATTCACCCACTCAATTCAGCTGTGAGAGGTGTAGTACTCCCACTTAGTGTGTGCACACACATTTGTTTCTCACAATAAATTATTGTGATTGACATTTGAATCATGTTTAACTGCACACTCTGTTGGCACCAGAAGCAGTTTAAGGACTTTTAAAAAAAGATACATTATAGCTAGTTCTAGTTACTATCATTGAGTGTTATATAAGAGCTCCCCATAAGGATGAGACGCATTCAGTGTAGAGATGGATTGTCATGACAACAAAGCAGAGATTTACCGTAGAAGTGGATATCACAAGGTGCTCCGGGCCACAGTTAACTTTATTTCTATAGCATGCTGGAGGAATGAAATGACTGAGTATACTTTAAAAAAGACGCATCTTTAAACTGGTTTTGGGCGTTTAATTTATTCTGTTGCTTATTTACTGCATCTTTACAGTCCAGTCGCCCTAGATATTTACAGTTAATACATTGTAAACAATGACAACCTGTCAAGAAAATGGGACAAATCATGAAGTGGATATAAGATAATTGTTTAATTGTTGGAATACTCATTCTAGGCAATAGTTAAGAAGTTTAAATCAGATGGTGATGAGCTTTCTGGAATAGGACGTGTGTCTATATAGGCCTCACACACTGAGGATGCCTTGAGTCACCAAACAAACTACAAGATTCAAAGTTGGAGAATTGCAAATGCCAGTTGGGTCTTGGGGTCAGAAAGTCTCCAAAACTATGATCAGACCTCACCTATAAAACCACAACTTGTTTGGGAAAGTTGCAATAAAAAAGCCTTTGGTGACATCAAAAAGAAATCTCATAGACCCACAGTTTGCCAGACGTTACTGGAACTTTCATTGGGACTATGAGACTGAGAGTGTTTTTGGAAAACACCAGAGGTGGATTTGGCGTAAAACAAAACATAACCACGTGGAAAAAGTACCCGATCCCCACTGTGAAGTATGGTGGTGGATCTTAAATACTGTGTAGCTATTTTTTTTTTTACCAAAGACCCTGTACTACATGTTAGGATAAACAGTATGATCAAGTACAAATACGTTAAATCAAAGCCAGGCTGACCCTGTCAGGAAGCTGAAACTGGGCTGTAGTTGGATCTTCCAGCATAACAATGATCGAAAGTACATCTCAAAATAAACAACAGAATAGTTCACTTACCACAGAATGAAGGTTTTGTCATGGGCATAGCATCTCCAGATCCAAACCTGTGGGATGAGCCGAAGAAGAGTCCACAAGCATCTGAAGGATCTGGAGAGTTTCTGTATGGAGGAATGGTTTCAGATCTCTTGCCATATGTTCATCAACCTTATAACACATTATAGGAGAAGATCCAGAAATGGGAGGCACAAAGTATTGAATGAAGGGGTGCCAATAATTGTGGAATACATATATTTCAGGAACATATTTCTTGTTTAAAGACAAGAATTTTAGATAGAAGATACACCACTCTACAGTAATTTGAAAGTGATTGCCGTAGCAGTTTTGGCCATAATCTTAAATAAGGTATGATAAAGAACTGGGGGTTCTTTTTAAACTTCTATTCAATTTAGACCAGACTGAAGTATTTCTTATTGGACCAAAAACACATACATAGTATTTCTTAGAGTACAATTTGCAACTAGAAGGATGTACTGTTACTTCATTGTCTACTGAAAGGCCCGGGTGTTATATTAAAAATCAAAGTCTTTCAAAAACCTTATTTCAGGTGTTACAAAAAAAACGCCTTTTTCCACCTCAGAAACATTTTTAAGAAAATGGTGTTTCTGATGAAGAAAAGCTAGTTCATGCATTCATGACATCTAAACTGGATATAATGCAATTTTTATGGTGTGTTTCTGTTTATTTTAACGGATAGAGGCAGAATATCAACCAAAATCCAGAAAAAATGAAAAATCAATCGCCCTCGGTCTGGAGCTCCATGAAAGATCTAGCTTCATGGGGTAAGATGATCATGAGAAAGGGGAGGGATCAGCCCAGAACTATATGGGAGGAGCTTGTTAATGATCTTGAGGCAGTTGGGACCACAGTCACCAAGCAAACCATTGGTAACACACTACGCTGCAATGGATTGAAATCCTGCAGCACCCGCAAAGTCCCACCACTCAAGAAGGCACATGTACAGGCCCGTCTGAAGTTTGCCAATGAACATCTAATGATTCTGAGAAGGCTTGGGAGAAAGCTGTGGTTAGATGAGACCAAAATTGAGCTCTTTCCCATTAACTCAACTCGTAGTGTTTAAAGGAAGAGAAATGCTGACTATGACCCAAAGAACACCATCCCTATAGTCAAGCGGATGTGGAAACATTATGCTCTGGGGCTGTAAGGGTACAGGACGACTTCACCGTATTGAGGGGCCGATGGAAGGGGCCATGTACCATCAAATCATGGATGAGAACTTTCCTCCCCTTAGCCAGAACACTCAAGATGGGTCTTCCAGCATGACAATGACCCAAATCATATACTGGCCAGGACCCCAGGTAACAAAGGAGTGGCTCAAGAAGCACATTAAGGGTCTTGGAGTGGCCTAGCCAGTCTCCAGACCATAATCCTATAGAAAATCTGTGAAGGGAGCTGAAACTTCAAGTTGCAAAGCGACAGCCAAGAAATCTTAAAGATTTAGAGAGGATCTGTAAAGAGGAGTGGACCAAAATCCCTCCAGAAATGTGTGCAAACCTAGTGACCAACTACAAGAAAAGTCTTACCTCTGTGCTTGCCAACAAAGGTTTCTTACAAAACTATGGGCTTCTGGTAAACCTAGGATATCTAAGTCCTAGAGACTTAGGAGAGAGTTTTCGCATTTGGTTCCTAAACTCTGGGATAGACTGATAATGTTCAAGGCTCAGACACACTCTCCCAGTTTAAAACTAGACTAAAGACATATCTCTTTAGCCAAGCATTCACATATTGCACCTCATAACCTTGTACTTCAGATGAAATGCACATGACTGCCTTTTTTTAAAAAAATGTCATGAACAGCAGCTACACTTATTATGTCCTATTTGCAATTCTGTCTCTACGTCAGGATAGAGAGTATGCCAGTTCCAGTTTGGATCCATACTTCAGATCCCCCAACAACAGTAAAGAGAGGAGCTATCCCCTGCAAGGACTTTAGATGATGCCAACTCTGAATCAATATTCGTTACTGACACTTTTTTTGTAATCTGTATAATTACAACTTGTATGAATACATTATGTTACCTAACTGCATGATTTGTATTTTTTTAGAACAGTACATTTTTGACATATGGACATAACTTTGACAGTCACCTCTGATAACAGATTACTCTTATAATGCAGAAACATGCTTTTTCTGTAAAGCTGCTATAAAACGACACGTATAGTGAAACGCGCTATACAAATAAATGTGAATTGAATAGAATTAATAATTATGGGGGAAGTGTGCTGCATGTGGTTGCATAATACCTTATGCAATTAATAGGCACAATCAATAGGCTGCATTTAAGTGAAACATGTCATGATAAAAAAATACTGCGTTTATGGACTGAGCCACGAGGCCACACCAAAGGAACATTAATTTCAGCCTTGTGTGGTCTGCTAGGCTCTGATGGGGACGTGTATGGCTGATGGGGTGGACTAATCAACTACTTGTGGAGGAGGCCACAAAAACAGACTGGCTCCAACTGAAATTCAAAATTATTCAGTGAGAGCTTGAGTGCTATTACTTGACTCAATGTATTCATCTCTAAGAGATGTAAAAAAAAAATAAATCACAGCAACAAAACATAATTTATAGGTTGTGAATAATTCGACAAAAAACATTTACATCAGTTTGGGATGCAGTAGTTTGGAAATCTGTCCTTTCAGACCAGCCTGGACTTAAAGTGAAATCTAATTTACACAAATACTATTAAGGCAAATGAACAATAATGAGTTTCAGTTTAAAAAGCACCAATATTTAGCTTGAATCAAAAAAGTCACTCTCATCAAACACTTGTTCAATTTTCTTTCCACACCTGAAAATGAACTTGAATGATTCTGATTTCTTGCCTCTGCGAGAGCTTGTCACCCTCTGAGAGTGTAAAAGCAGACCCCTGACTGCTGCACAGAACAAAAATTAAACCCACTGCGGCACTCATGAAACGTTATAATCTTTATGATTTATATTTATGATTTAAAGTGTGCCAAAAGCACCTTCAATTATCTGAGTCACGACTGTGAGTCACATTCTTCTGTTGATTTGTTTAAAGCTGTTTCGATGTATAATCAAAATTAGAGCGTACACTAAAAATATGAAATGAGTCCCTGATATATTATGATTATTTGTCTGCAAGTCAGATGATTTCCCAGTCTTCTGATGCACCTTTATACAGTTTTGCAAAGCCAAAGTAAATATGGTCATATGCACAATGAACAAGATCCAAACAATCACGATCTAGAAGACAATTCAGTCTTTAATCTTGACAGATATCTAAAAGCATATGAAAATGTTTCATAATGTTTGCCATAAGCCAAAAATCACAATAATAGTCAACAGAGATTTTCATAAACCACTATCTCTTTGAGACTAAAGTCTATATGACAAACAACAGCAGTTACTTACTAATCAAGTTAAAGTGCAAAACACCCAAGAAACACTGTATTAAAAGCAAAACGCTGTTTACGATAACAGTATTTACAAGAACAACACCATTCACAAGACATTCAAAGTCCCAGGGATTGTGGAATGCGTCTAAATTGGCATTGTATATTAAATTTGTTTAACTGCTGGAAATGTGAGAAGAGCAATAACTTTGATTATATACGATCCATCTTAGCACATAGTTTCTAAGAAGGGCAGTCTGACCCATGTAAATAAATTACACACCAGAATGCAAAGCTCACTATCATGACATATGAAGCCATTTTAAACATCAAAGATATAAAGATAATCAAATTGCTGAACTTAAGTGAATAACTTTCAGAAAGGCCTTTTCATACACTAAACATATATAATGAACAATGGACTACTGTAAATCATATACAATTACATCATGCTTCCTTTTACATGCTCCACTCATGTGAATTCAAGGACAATAGGCAGAGAAAAGCAGAAAATAAAGGAAAACAGGAGCCCAGCATAAAAGATAATACATCACGGAGAAGCAAACACATGCAATTTACGAGCAATTACAGTAGCAATTATCTACAAAAGATATAGAAATGAAAATTTATATAACAGCCTTTTTTTCAGACTATTTGTTCCATTTAGAAAGGGCAATTTGGTTGTCTACACGACTGCTCAAAAGAAATGTTTCTCATGATTTTAAGTGTTTGAAATTAGTTTTAAAGACAAAACTTCTTTTTTTTTTTTTTTTTTTTTTTTTTGAAATTTCAGTTCGTGTTATTTTCTGGTTTAAATTACTTTCTAAAAAACAGTCATAGTAGAATTATCCAGTATCCAGTTTTAAATCGGCTCTTAAAACGTATTTATTCTCTAGCGCTTTTAAATAAACTGCTTGATTGATTGTATTTGAATCTATTAAATGAATTATATCAGGTGTAATTTGTATAAAACTGTCTTTTGCCTTGTCTTTCAATGTTTTTAAATTGCATATTGTAATCCTGTACAGCACTTTGCCACAACTCTGTTGTTTTTAAATGTGCTATAGAAATAAAATTTGACTTGACTTGGCTAGAAATAAATAAGTGTGTCCAAACTTTGGACAGGTAATGTGCATGTGTACGTTCTGCATTTTTGATAGGCCTATAAGACTGAGGGGAGATCTTACTTTGACAAATACTGTCTCTTGCCTGAAATGGACATGTATTGTTCAACTAACCTGCTCTATATGGGAGCAACAGACTCTTCATACTGAGTTAAAGGCACCAGCCTGGCAGCCAGCAGTAGAAGAAGGCCAGTGATCACCTCCAGAAGAAAGGAGATCCAGGCCGTTGCCATAGACCAGCCGTATGATGTGTACACTTGAGCCATCTGCTCGCGACCCATCCGCCTTTCAGTCTCTTCCAGAGCCTTCTGAGAGTACCTGATGTACAAGCTCACCCCAGAGAGAGTGAGAAGACCTGAGAAAACACATGCACAAGCACGCATCAATGCACACGCTCACAAACAAAACCAATTAAGCATATTTATTTAGACAACAGCTTGTTATTATCAGAAGTTACAAGAGGTTATTTTTTTCAGCGACAACAATCAGTCTTGATTCAGCAGATCTAACATTAATATCCTGTTATTATTATGCTTCTTGGTAATTTCTTTTAATCAATGACAAGTAGTTGAAAGAACATTTGTTGCGCGTGGGCTGAGTTTATTATTGCCACATTTATCTCTATTCAGTCATGAATAATACATTTAAAGACTCTGAAGTGTTGCCAGTTAGTACCTATAAAAACTTTTTTTCAGTGAAATATTTAGCTTAAAAAGTTCATTTAAGCTATCTTTCTTTTTTAAAAAATAATACCATATGATTTTATATTTACAGAGCCCCTAAAGGAGCATTGTGATAGAAAATTAATATTTCCACAGTTTTTTAAATTTTGATATTTTTAGGTCAAACCGTTCTTTTCCGTCAGTCATATAATGGAGGTCTATGGTCACCACCTCAAAGAGCATGCACAGAGAAGTCCAAATTAAACCACATTGATTAGAAGTCCACATTGATGGCCTAAGACATGAAACGAGCGGTTTGTTTGAGAAAACCAACAGTATTTATATCGTTTTTACCTCTTGTAACCACAGCCACAAAGTACCCGCGCCCTCAGATCACTTGGACGTGGCTGTGGTTACAAGAGGTAAAAACTATATAAACACTGCTCGTTTTCTCACACAAACCGCTCGTTTCGTGTCTTAGGCCATCAATGTGTACTTACATTTACGTGTCATTAAATCATGTTTAATTTTGGACTTCTCTGTGCATGCTCTTTGAGGTGGTGACTATAGACCTCCATTATATGACTGACAGACGAGAACGGTTTGACCTAAAAATATCAAAATTGAAACTACTGCGGAAACAAAGACACCTACATCTTGGATGCCCTTGAGGTAAGCTAAAACATACCAAACATTAATTTCAAAGTGAACTATCCCTTTAAGTGGCAAACAACAAGGGTGCTTTACAGATTCAGATCTTTAACAAGCTTTTGCTTCAGTTTTAAATGACTAACATATTTTGCGCTTGTGCTAAATGATCTGGACCCAGTGATCTTATTCCAGCTCGCATAATGTTTGCATTACGTACGTGATTTAGTTTGATAAACCCATATTTTAAGCCGATAAAAACTATTTGTCTTTTTTTGTCATCAACTGAACCAGAACTTAATATGAAAACATTCTCTTCCCAGACACGCAGAGAAACACTGCTCTTACTGTAAGCACCACAGAGCCATAAACACACAACTATATGTACAGCATCCGCACTCTCAGAATTAAGAAAAGCATCAGCGATGTAAATGGGCAGAAAGTCAAACTCGCATCATGTGGCACCCTGGTGCGCATGATGATTCCAAGGCGTGAGCCATTATTACCAGATCTTCATTAAAACAGAATGTGGATACACAGCAGCCAAAATTACATCTAATTAAACACTGACAAAATGAGAATGGATTTTCACCAGCCATAATATGCACATAAAATTAAGAGCCAATAAACAGAGATTTTCTAATTAGCATGGCCGAGAGTCTAGACGGGAACAGACTGACTTGTTTTTGATCTTACATTTGCCGGTTCATTTAGAACAAACAGTCTGTACTTTCCAGAAACTACTGATTATTTTTATATAGCACTGAGTGTGTCACAAGCCACTGATTTTTCATCTTATGAGCAATGACCATTACCAAAATATAGTCCATGTGAAATTCTCTGATGTAAAAATATTCCTTCAAAATTGCATCCGCGTTATCACCGATAACCAGTCCAACAAATAGAGGACATGCCAAAAAAAAAAAAAAAAAAACCCGAATAAGCAAGAAACAAGAACGCCGCCACAATTTTACCCTCTCATTTACATTCCAAGCTTCACCGTGTTAAACTCTTGCCATGCGCTCTTTATTACCACGCATGGTAAATACTGGGAATCATTGGCTGGCTCCTTTAAGAAAACCTTTATTCAAGTCATATGCCTTACATAGTGAGAGGACAGGCTGTGAGATGCTGTTTGGTGTCGGGGTAAAGAGCACACCAGCTATCTGTCTATGTGTGCATGTGCGAAGATCAAAGCTAAATTCTTCTGCCTGCGATACTTAAGTTGCTTTGGGATTTCTTGCAGGGTTCTCAGGAAATGAGCTCTGGTTGTACTCCACATGGATTGTTATTCTGTTTTATTTTCTTCTTCTTGTACATGTGTTTACTGTCTGAAGAACAAAAGCAATACTATCACATTTAAATGAGAGACTGATGCATGGAATAACTGAAGGCTGGATTATCCTTCGCATAAATCTAGCCAGATCTTTTTTGGTTTCACCTTTCCCTTTCACCTTAAGATTGCAGATTTCAATCACAGCTGGGGGGACATTCTCTATTATCCTATCAATTACATGAGAGGAAAACGACGAAACGCAATAACTTCAGTCCCATAAGACTCTGACATAACAATTACTCTTGGCGAATGATGGCTTTAGCTTTCCAGTTTCTGAATGTCGTTCAGAGAACTGCACGACCAAACGCATGAACTTGAACTGTGTTGCACCCCATCAGTCTTTCAGAAACAAGTTTCGTTTGTCTGAGACTTAGAACATGCTAAGAGTTACTTAAGTGTAAAATGTTTGATCTATTTAACAATAACTAAAAGACTTATTTTGCTCACGTCTTCTTGCATGTATAGGATGTTGTCAATGCATGACATGTCACACTAATGACAAGTAGGCTGTTGATGGGCTCATCAATGTTAATTATGTTGTTTGCGTTTGCCCAAAAAGATTTGATGAAATTGCTGAGCACTAGTCAATTGGGTTACCACCTATTAGGCATCTTGTGAAAGAGTATAATCTTCTTCATGTGAAGAAGCAGAAGAAACAAGCGATATCATACAGTATGTTAGCAGATGCATATGTAAAATAACATTATCAACAATAAACAGTAAATCAAAAGCGAATTGAAATGTCGACCCAGGATGAGCTATAGGACTGTGCAAGTTTTAAAGGAGTAGTTCACTTTTAAAAAAAACTTTTGCTGATAATTTACTCACCCCCATGTCATCCAAGATGTCCATGTCTTTCTTTCTTCAGTCGAAATGAAATTAAGGTTTCTGATGAAAACATTCCAGGATTTTTCTCCATATAATGGAATTCAATGGGAACCAAACGGTTCAAGGTCCAAAAGACACTTTCAGTGCAAACTGCAAACTGTTTAAAGGGCTTTAAACGATTCCAGACGATGAATAAGGGTCTTATCAAGTGAAACGATCGCTCATTTAAAAAAAAAATTAAAAAAAATAAAAAAGTTGAAGTTTTATAAGCTCAAATGCTCGCCTTGCTCTGTTCTGTGAAAAAAAAACCCGATAAGGTAAAAACGATATAAATACTGTTCGTTTTCTCACACACACCGCTCATTTTGTGTTATAGCCATCAATGTGTACTTAAATTTACGAGTCATTAAATCATGTTTAATTTTGACTTCTCTGTGCATGCTCTTTGAGGTGGTGACCATAGACCTCCATTATATGACTGATAGACACGAACGGTTTGACCTAAAATATCAAAATTGAAAATAATGTGGAAACAAAGACACCTACATCTTGGACGCCCTTGAGGTAAGCTAAAACATAACAAAAAATAATTTTAAAGTGAACTATCCTTTTAAGCCAGTGGTTCTCATATCCAGTACTTGGGACACACTGCTCTGCACATTTTTTATGTCTCTCTTATCTGACACACTCAGTTGAGTTCATATCTATCCTGATGAGCTGAGTATCTGAATCAGGTGTGTTAAATAAGGGAGACATACAGAATATGCAGAGCAGTGGGTCCCGAGGACTGAAGTTGAGAACCACTACTTTAAGCAATTTTAGTTTAAACATGATTATTAAACATTTAGATTAAATGAACATAATCATATACAGATAATATGTAATATAAATAAGATTTGGAATCGATTGATATAGAATTAAAAATGACTACATGTGAGCTTGTGTCCGAGTCTCTGTATACCCATACAAATATGGCCAACTATATAAACTAAACTCACAACTTTCACTTGCACATATAGTAATATATGTTCTCCTTGCTGTGTAAATGCATTTATGCAAGTCATATTCTTAAATCTTTTAATCTTCGACAGAAGACATAAATGAATCTAGCTGATTATCTCGTGAGAAGTGAATCACAGTTTCTCTCAGTTTTAAGGCATGTGATTGGTTCGCTACTGATGTCACGCTTTCAGTGTGAAATGTGTTTTAAAAAAGTAGGCAGCACATCTTGCCAGGCATTCATTACAAACTATGGGTGTGATATGGTGAGGTACAAGTGATAACCATGAGTTCAAGTTCAATGTGGCAGATAGTGTGTCATACAAAAGGGTTTTTTCACATTAAAAGCATTAGCTAAACATTCCTGTACTATAACTTAAAACACTGACTGCACAGAGTTGTGTCTTCTGCTGACAAACTTTTTTGCAGGCAACATATAATACATTTTTGTATCTTTAATTTTAAAACAGTAAATGTTTGTTTACTGAGCGAACCATGGCATTCAGTGGGTCAGACTTACTGCACAGGAGGAAATATGAAGCGGATCCGATCAGGAGTGTCCGGCTTCTGGCTAGGGAACTGACGAGACCGCAGATTCCTCCAAACACCAGCATCACCAGACTCAGAGGCAGTAAGATGGCAATCACGTTATGCATGACTGAAAGTAAATTATAGCTGTTATGGCATACAGAGAAATGGCTTATAAAACACCAACTTGCATCTTATGCATGGCTCAGTGATGCATCACACATACAGATAGCCTATAGCCTGATATTTGATGCTGGAACATTCAAGCAGAGTTTAGTGGGAGTTATGGGCATTGTGTTCATGAAAAGGATAACACTTACTTTCCATCTGCCTTTCTGATTCTGAGTATCCAGTTTCTTCTGTATGACTTTGGACATCTACAGCCAGAAACACAAAACAAATCATCAGGGTGCAGAAATTATTCGGTGGGTGCAATCTCTATGAAATTATTGGTATGGCTACTTATTCAGACAGAAAAGGTCCTGGAAATTCATTGGTCAAACTGTCAGTGAACTACGCAATAGTAAAAGCCCAAAATGTTACCAATGCATCTATTCAAAAAATAATCGGGTTACGTTCAGAATTAATTCAAAGCTTCGGGTAAAGACATAATGAAAATGTTTGCCATACCATCTGTAACTCCCCAAAGTCCAGAGTTACTGCGCGCCGGGTCAGTGTGGTTCCCGCGCTTGTCTTCAATGATGTACCAGTATTCAGTTGCAATGGCGAGCGCTAAACAGCTGAAACTAAGAATACCAGTTAAGCCCCCGCTGACGACCACGAAACCGAATGTAATTTTCATATCAGACACTATAGATGCGATTCCGATTCAGGACAACAGAAACTAAGCTGAAAACCATGCTATTTGCTGTGCGACGCGATCAGATGCTGAAGTGAAGCATCCCAGAGCTGATGGAATAAATCACACGCGCTGGAATAAGTGATGTCGACAACATATGCTGACAAGCAAGGTGTTAATAGTAGAAAAGTTGTGTGGTTTTAAGAGAAAGGGTTGGTGGCTTGGACATTTATTCCTCATCGGTGTGAGCAGAATCCAACTATAACACTGAGCGCAAGATTACGCATGACTGGTACAGAGGAAACATGACGTGAAGTGCATAACCAACAACACCCTTCATGACATAGTCCATCCATATTTTTTGGAATCATAAATGAAAAATACTGATACACATTTTTTACACACTTAATTTACATGATTGTTCCAGTAATTAATGATTACTGGGTCTAGATTTTTGTTTTTAGAAATGTCACTAAAACAATTAGGATAAAACATAAAAGCATGGAAATCACCTAAAAGTGATTGCTCAACCAAAAAACAATAATAAAGAAGGAACACCACTGCCTAAAAAATTGAAATTTATTAAGACTGCTGGCGTTGGTTAATTTATTTGAGCTGTGGTGTGCACACTTTTTTATTTATTTTTTTAAAGCAATTTAGCCCATGTAATATTTCAAAGCTGAACATTAAGGAGAAATACAAACTAGTTAACAATCTTAAAGGGATACTCCACCCAAAAATGAAAATTCTGTCCTCATTTACTCACCCTCAAGTTGTTGCAAACATGTATGAGTTTCTTTCTTCTGCTGAACACAAAGGAAGATATATAGAAGAACGATTGGAACTTTGGCACCGTTGATTTCACCGTTGAGTATTTTTTGGAGATGGAAGTCAATGGTGCCAAACAACTGTTTGGTTCCAAATCGCTCTTCAAAATATCTTCCTTTGTGTTCAGCAGAAGAAAGAAACTCAAGTAAATGATTTTTGGGTGGAGTATCCCTTTAATATGGACTTTTCAATACCAGAACATTTCCGAAGAAGAGAATTCGGTTACAGCTACAATAACTCGCCATTTTTACTTCAGTTTGTATACTGACGGAACAGAACAGAGAAAAAGATTGAAAAAATAAGACATGAGACTGAAAATGGGAGAGAGAGTTCCAGAGAATGAGAGTCTTTTTATTAAGCTCTTTTAAAATAAATACTATAAAAGTAGGAAGAATGTGTGTAATAAGATCAACTTCAACAAGAGACAGGACAAAGATTTCATCACAGGTAACATTTAAAAAGAGAATATGAGTTTTGTATGACATACAAAAGAAAGAAAAGGCATGGGCCAAAATGGTGCCAGCGTAACCCTCACTGAAGCTCTTCATTCCTCCCCCATTGCTGTTTGGATGATCTTGGTTCTCTTGACTTTCACAGCCTCTTCAAATTTATCAATCGCCTGTTTGCATGATTTTTTCTGAAAGTTTACAAAGCATGTTATTCATACAATTTATCATTCATACTCTTATCAGCTATGGACATTTGGAAGTTGCATTTCAGCTGTAAAAAAAAAACAAAAACACTTGACATTTTTCCTTGTCACAAGAAAAAAACAAATCAAATACAAGAAATAATATACATATTTTAAATATAATAAATTAAATGTCCCGTAAGAGTGTTTATAAAACTAAAGTGCAAAATACACCTAACTACTATTAACAAAAGGGATTTGAGACATATCTAATAATATTATACACATGCCCTACCAACCTAAAGTAATGCATTATGGGTCACTGTGATTTAGCCAAGACAGACATGTTCCTAGAAAAACACATTTTGTTGATCCTGGAACAACATTTCTGTCCGAAATAGTAGCCCAAGTCTCAGCCTCAGACAGACATTGGCTGAAGTTCTGATGCATATGGCACAATTAAATGGAAACACTTCAGGATTTTTAAAGTCATCATCTGATTGGTTGAATTCTACAGGATGTGTGTGTGTGTGTGTGTCGCTTTCTAAAACGGCCCGCCTGGAAACCACTGTGACGCCAAGCCCCCTAGTAGAAGAAGAACGTGTTGTGTTTACAACTGTGACGAGCTTACCAGGATTTAGAAAGGAGCCTTGTCTTGTTAGTCCGAAATAGCTGCCCGGAGGCGTTGCCAAGATGGCGGCCGAGTGGCATGACTTGCCTAAAAGGACTTTGTCCTAACCCAATGATAGGTGAATAACACAGATGTAGAAGCACCAAATGCAGGCTGTAAGCCTAAAATGCACATAAACTGTAAACTTGTCCCTCAAATCTGATTGGTTGATTGGAATGTTGTTCCAGGAACATGTTGTACTTTTTACAGCAGGGGCGTAGAATTTAGTAGGGACGCTGGGGACGTGTCCCAACCAATTTCCAGTGACACTGATATATCCCTAGCAATAATTTTGATCAAAACTTTAAAAATATACTTATAAATTGATGGTGTGCCCATCCCCACCAATTTCAAAATCAAATCTACACCACTCCGTTACAGTATTATACAGACTCAAGGGAAGTAGCTGAATTTAACACGTTTCATAAATTGATGAACTTTACAACACTGACAATTATTGAACTCTGGACTAACAAACTAAATCGAGCAGAACAATTACATGTCCTGTAGAACTTCTTTACAGCAGAAATTGAATTTGTTTAATAAATTACATTTAACGTTACACTGTTATTTTCCGGTTTATTCATGTTAAGCTTCTTTGTAACAATCTGTACCGCATAAAGCACTATATAAGTAAATGTGACGACGTTCTGTCAGTGAGTTCATACTTACAATGATAAACTTCTGTCTCTCTTTCTGAAGTTTCAGAAACTCCTCCACAGTCAGACTGTCCACTGTCTTCTTCAGCAAGATAAAATCACAGGAGGAAGAATGTGTTTTATGCTCTTTCCTGATAATACAAGTAACAAACAGCACATCAGGAACAACATGCGCATTAAGGGGGGCTGATGACATTTATTAAATCAAATAACCATGACTTGAAATCCGGGTTTTATTGCATTACAGAGACAAAGCCTCTCTCAGATTTATAAATTAATCCAGTAGCTGCTAGTGGAAAGTTAAAAGACACGGACTCACTCAGGGTCATCCTCAGGCTCCCATCCTTCCAGCTCTTTCAGACAGAAGAAACACTGAGCTATATCTGGACTATTCTCCGACGGGGTGTGAATAAATCCAGCTTTGGCCATCTACAAAACAAAACGGCATGTATAAAGCGGAAAACATTGCATATCTTTTTGTAGAATCTTCAAAACAAATTTCCGGGCTTGTTGGTTTACTCACATTTTCTGGCGTGCAAACGCAGCCCTCCTCAAACGGCCACCCAACGAATGTTTGAAGTCTGTTCTCATAAGAGTACATTTTGGTCGGGTCGTCATTAACAAGATCCATTTTCTTGAAGATGTAGAGTGATATTAAAAGTAAAAAGAAAAAGGAACGAGACACTCCAGTGACTTTTTTTGCTATGATCGTTTCTTCCGGTTGAAGTTTAAAATTTAGAGCGCGAGATTTGATTGGCTACAGTACGTCACACTTCCACGCATGCGCAGACCGGTGTCCGTTTATCTCATAAGTGTTGCCTCACAACAAGAGGCAGTGAGTTTTCATGTTTTGTTTAGTGCATGATCACTGCTCACATTCCTGAATGGAATTTGTGATTAGGATGTATCTATGTGGGCCTACAGTTTTTATCTGTGTAGAGATACTCAGAGAAACATAATAGTGCACTGTTGCAAACTTTGTAACTGGAGATGCTTAACAAGCTATGGAGGAGGAGGACATGTTGACCATCAGTCTTGTTTTCCCAGGACATGTCCTGTTTTCACGGTCTGGCTGTTTTTTGTTTTTTTGTTTTTTTCTAAAGTGATGAAAATTCCCTGGTTTTCAAAAAACTTCTGGGAAAGATCAGCACTACAGCCAAATATAGATGGGCAAACAAGAAGGATGAGGAAGTAAAACAGGACAAAGAGCAAGAAAACTAAAGATATATATATATATACATATATATCAAAATTATAAACTCTCAAAATTATGAGGAAATATTTATCAGAGATATCTAATCTTTAATAATGTTCTCAAGTTTCAAACAGCAGAACAACATTATTTGTAGATAGTTCAACTTTTTTTTCTACAAATTTGTACGTTCATCTAATGTTTTTTAATATCTTACTACTTGTTTCAGAACATTTAAAGTGATGTTCCCATATTTTTTGCAAAATTATCAAATGGAATATTCCCTTAACATTTACTTGCCCACCCAATAGCCTAACCTTTTCAGAATTTAATGCAAAATGTTATTTCTCCGTAAAGCTTGTGTTCAGAAACATTACCTCCAGTTGAGAATTATTGGGTTTCAATTTTTTATCTTATCGGCTGCAGCTTCCAGCAGTTCACTTTTTAAAACAGGGCTCTTAACAATACTGTTCTCTCTGTCGGTAGCAATATCGTGAAGAGGCACAGCAGCAGCAAAACACTGCTAGCCTGCATGAGACTCAACTCTGATGCCTTGGCAGCCAATTACATAAATTCACAGCAGAAATAATGCATCTATAAAGGCTAAATAAGAGACAGGATTTTAATTTGTAAAACCTTTCCAGATGGTCTTAAGAAAAAGAAAATACATCACAATAGGGAATAAAATGAATTTAATCCTGGTACATTTCTTTTTGGTGAGATGAAGTAATTACTGTGTTTTCTGTTCTATCCATGGTTGCTTGGCTTTCCTGTCAGTTGCCATGTAAGCTTTAAGAAACAACAAGAAGGGTTCAATTGCCAAGCCTATTTCTATGACTTATGTCCATATAATACAAACACAGCAGTCTGTAAGAATAAAATAAGCTTCACTGGAGCTGAGAGACATTGACATGGTAACAAATAAGAGCATGAAAGACGAGAAGATAAAGGGTTTAAAAAATAGTAATAAAGAAAACAGCCATTAGGAGTTTCCATGTGTCGATTCGCAAACGAACAGATGTTAGAAGTGATTTGCCAAAATAACAGCATGCTATGCAAGACTTATGCATGATTATTACCTCACACAGTTTTCATAACAATGCAATAGTGAGCTGATAAAGGTTTTTGTCATGTTTGTATTTTTCTAAAGGCTCATTTTGCATAGGACTATAAATCAGAAACGGTCATGAATACTTGCATAATACTGAATACTCTACGTTAAATGCTGAAATAGATGTCCGAACATTAAACTGTACCGATTTGTTTTCTCACATCATTCTGTAAATCCAAGACGAATGACAGTTCCTTAAATGTCCACATGGTGTCAGTATTCCCAGAGGGAAGAGCTGTCTGCATTCTCTCCGTCTCCTTTCAGAGTGCCTCCTTGGTCTCCCCGCAGGTATTTGCCGTTTTTGTTCCTCATAGCTATCCGTCCATGCTCTAAGAACTCAAAGCAGAAATCTTCAGGTGTGTCTCCATCAGAGCACACCAAACCACTGTTGGACACATACCAGAATTTTCCACCAGCACCTGTGGGAAAACAATACTGGTCAGCTTCATATAATAAATCAATTGAATCCTGGTTAATTCTGTGTTCATAAGCACATGACAAAAATGCCAATGTGATACAAATTATATTTGAATATTATTTACATATTTAAAACGTGTTAACTGTCACCATCCATTTTGAGACGTGAAAATGCACAAATGCATCTGACCTTCATGAACTGCATTTCAATGCTTTGGAAGAGCTAAGATTAAAAAATATGCTCAGCAGATTACTGCAGAAATAAATATATGGAAAAGAAATAGAAGTTTCAGATTACTGCAAAGCAAATGTACTAAACTAAAAAAAGGGATTTGATACAAAATACATATTTTACAAAATAACTTTCAAAATCAAACGCTGAGCTCTAAAAATGTAGGTTCCTATGAGATTTTGTCACTCTCTCACCCACATTCCACTGATTTTTTTTATTGCTTTCCAGGCCGGACAGGTAAACTCTACTCAGTACTCCACCTTCACAGCCTTGCTGTGTTTACAGTCGTGAATCGTGCTCTTGCAAACTATTATAACTCGAACTTTCAGGAAAAAAGTCATGTGATGATGTGACCATTGGGTAGTTTGCTAATAAACACAAACCTGCCGATTGTATTTAAGCTTAAAAATTCATTAAAGTTGGGTTCATTTGGGAAGATTATCACGATTAACAAAACATGTTACAATAATGAGCTTTTAGTCCAATCCAAGTTGGCCTATAAATACATCATCCCTGTTAGTAACGCAATGTCCCGCCAACACGACACTTGACAGTTAACAGGTTAAATGTTGAACGGTGCATTCCTCTTTTTTGTCTTAGATTTGGTATATTTCACAACATTGTATTCTAGTTTTATGGTTTTAAGAAAATACTGTATGCCTTTTTATGCCTGTTCTTCCCTTGAAAATCAATTCCAGCTGGTTAATTAAAATGCTTTGACATTTCTGACACTGATTACAATTAACAGAAGTCATTGCCATATGTTGAAGCTCTTTTTGCCCTTAAATCAATACCCAGAAAATAAAATGTTATTTGCTTTCCAGAAAGCTGCTTTTGGATCTAATACAGAATAAGTAAATGTGGCTGAAGTACAGCTCACCTTTAATCTGGTATGCGCCATCATTGAACTGCAGTGTAAATATGTCATACACTGAACGATTGGCGTCCAGTGTGTTAGAGTTCTTGTGGTGGCATACATAACCGTTCTCTCCCCTCAGGATCAGAATGGGCCTATTGATCAGCTTCAGAATCAACTGCTCATCCTCACCTGGAGGAAAAAAATAGGGTGGCATATGTTTTTCAACTTTTTATTTGAATTTAGTTTTTGCAGCATCATGTATGAACTCACCCACAGAGTCACTGACTGCAGAAAGCTGGCCGTTTTTCTTAGTGCATACGTATTTCCCATTGCTGGCTCGCAGTGCCACCCGTCGACCGAGCCACACTATGTCAAACATGGTGTTGGCACCGCTGCACACAGTGAGAGATTGTACATATTAGTGTTCATATAATGTTCAATAACATGTACACCCACAGAAATCAGTAGCAAATGGGATGGCTTCACTGTTACTGTGTTTTGGGTGCATTTACCAATTACATTTGATCATTTTTGCTATTTTCCCTCATGTCATTGCTCATAAGTGAAAGAGAATTAATAGCAGAAAGTCTGAAAGTAAAGCTAAATCTTACGCTTCTGTAGCTGTTGACTGGATGCCTCCATGAGCAACAAGCGTCCAGTAATTCCCTTCATTTGTTCTGAATTTGCACTTTCTTGTGTCTTTATCAATTTCCATTTGAAACGTCTCCATGTCTGTCTCATCGTCCTGATTGGCTGAGACGCTCACTCCTGTTGAAGACAAACACAACTGTTTTTTAAATTTAATTTTAGATTTAATGTTGGAACACATTTTTGATTATTCAGAAAATGTTCAGAATAAAGTTTGAAATTGTGCCACAAACATATTAGCTATCTTGGTAACACTTTATTTTGATGGTCCATTTTGAAATAACTTTGCATTGCAACTACATGTATGTCGTTAGAGTATTATTAGACTGTCTGTCTGCTTAATATCTGCACTCTAAAAATGCTGGGTTGTTTTAACCCAATTTTGGGTCAAATATGGACAAACTCAAACATTGGGTTAAAAATGTCATTTAAAAATGTAATCCAATGACTGGGTTTGCCCGTTTTTGACCCAAAATTTTGACCCAAAGCATTTTGTCTGATAAAACTTTATTGTGATGCTCCTCCAACAGACAATCAACTGATTATTAGTAACTTTGCAACTACATGTCAACATATTCTAACCCTAACCCTACCAGTCTAACACTCTAGTGTTATTTAGGTGCAACGTTACTTATAGTCAACGTTAAAGGGATCATCCAAATAAAGTGAAACCACAATCTTGACATGTTAGAAGTCCATACTTGTCTCAATTAAATAGTTTATATTCACTTTAACTAGAAGTTCATGAAGGTTGTAAAACTGTAACAATATCTGAAAAAGCTCTATAATGTCAATTTACATTTTTTTTACACGCACATACATTACTGTTCAAAAGTTTGGGGTTCGGTATAGGATTTTTAAAATTGATTTTGAAAGCAGTATGTTCAACAAAGCAGCATTTCGATAAAAACACAGAAATATTGTCAAATATCATTACAATTTAAAATAACTTTTTTATTTTTAATATATCTTAAAATGTTATTGAATCCTGTGATGGCAATCATAATTTCTCCAGTCACATGATCGTGTGTCCCATGATCCTTCAGAAATCATTCTAACATGCTGACTTGGTGCTCAAGAAACGTTTCTTATTATGATGAAATGATGTCAATGTTGAAAATAGAGTTGTGCTGTTCAATATTTTGTGGAAACCATTTTTTTCAGAATTATTTGATGAATAGAAAGTTCAACAGAACAGCATTATATTATGAAGTACATCCTTAACAGTAACACTAACAGCAAAAATAGGCAATTTAATAATTATTATTATTTTGTGTTTATATTAACAATAATAAAAAAAATAATATAAATATAGGTCATAATAATCAACTTTAAGCTTCTTTAAAAAATGCTGAATTTGCCCTAAATAGAGGTATTTACAAAAAATGTACATTATACATGCTTTTACAAAGTACATTTCAAATGTATCAGCTTAACCGAGATAGCATGTGTTTGTCCTGAACTTTCCCCCAGTTTGGAATCCCGAAGTGAGACAAAGCACCAGCATGATTAACTTCACTGCCACGCACGACAGGCATCAACCTGATTCTCAGTCCTGTTCTGGCGCAATGTCTACAACAGGCCGTGTTTATTTAAGACTCACATCTATAGTTAATGGAGCCCAAACATGTCAGTCTACTGTCTATAAACATCCTTTATATCAATACAAGATTACTGTTGTTTTGAAATGAGGAGGTTTACTCGATTAGTCACAATGACAGATCCATTCCAAATCACTGTATTATTTGTAACATTAACATTTACACAACAAGACCACTGGCTGAGGTCTGAAACGTTTTTCATATCCAAGCCATTTATCATAATTAAGCTATTGGTTGTGTAACACATGTAAACTCTGTGTGTTTCTATAAAAAAAAACTATGAACGTAAAGTATATTCATGCATGTATTTTGTTATTGGCAAACAACAAACATCTAATTTCTGACAATGCATCTGAATTACCATTCAGTGCAGTATAGGGCAAAACTACTTGTGATTATGTCTTTCTCCATGCACCGATAAAACCTTCCTTGGCATAGAAACCACGACCTTGGCCGGGTCAGAGGCTTCACTGCACCCTGCTGGGTTTCATGTCAATTAGTCTTGGGAGTGTTTCATGGCATTCATTAGACTAAAATATAACGCATACAATAGCTTTGTTCAAGAAACGTCTTGAAAAAAAGGAACGCAGAACCAAGTCGTACAGTACATGAGAGTAATTGTTTACTTGTACGTGTATGATCAGATATTCAAAATTTGTTGTAAATGTGGGTTTGAGTTTATAAGTTTGAGTTTTCAAATGCTATTTCTGGCAATGAAATGAAGAAAATCCATTTCTATCTATCTATCTATCTATCTATCTATCTATCTATCTATCTATCTATCTATCTATCTATCTATCTATCTATCTATCTATCTATCTATCTATCTATCTATCTATCTATCTATCTATCTATCTATCTATCTATCTATCTATCTATCTATCTATGAATACTCTTGGGTATTCATAATGACACCTTGACACACACACACACACACACACACACACACTACTAGAAGTTTCAAATTAGTCTTTTCTGCTAAAAAAAACTTCATTATTTGATCACAACACAGTAAAAACTGTAATCTTGTTAAATATTATTACAATTTAAAAGAACTGTTTTCTATTTGAATATATTTTAAAAATGAAATATACTATTTTCAGCATCATTACTCCAGTCTTCAGCGTCATGTGATCCTTCAGAAATCATTCTAATATGCTGATGACACTGTTTTAAAAAACGGAAAAATACATAGAAATTAATTAAATGTGTATAGAACTAATTTAAAATGATACTAAACGTTTAAAAATATAGAAATGAAGAAATAAACTTTTTCTAAGATGGTATTTCGGTATGAGGTCTTCAAAGGCTTTTGAACATAATTTCAGTCGACTTTTGTCTAGTAGTGCAACTAAACGATTGAATGACCTAATCTCAACCAAAACATACGGCATCGTGCAAAACACGTCAAACGGATTGTAACTAAGGCTCAAAGTGGATGTATCCGAAAATATCCCTTGATCATTTTCTTAATCCTTTAACAGGCCAGATCCTGTACCTCACCCCCTTCTCCCTCCACCCTGTCATCCTTCCTGCCCCTCCCCTTCTCACGCTGCAAGCTCTCCTAATTCTCAGCATGCAAAGAGACACAAAGCTGCACCGTAGGGCCCAGTAAGCAGCTTTTTTGAGTAGCGTATGTACAATCCTCCAGCTCCGAGGAGAACCAGTCGGGAGGCTGAAGTAATGCCATTGTTTCGACGGGACTCTGCAGGGCGCCTTAGACACGCTGGGAAAGAAACCAGGCCTATCAGCAGAATCTGTGGCCATCGATCACTCCACCGTGGAATGCTTTTTTTTTTGTCCTTTTTTTGCAATATGATTTAGGCCATCCATGTGTGCTTGTGTTTCTCTCTCCGCCTGTCACTTTTTCTCTAGCATGGGCAATTTTTACTAATCATAATGGCTTATCAATAGACACTATCTGGTCATACTTGGGAATTGGATTCTATAATCCAGTTCCTAATGGCTTTAAGTGACAGAAAATGTGGAATGCATTATTAAGATAATAATGAGAGAACACAGTGTAAACGCATTGTTTTGGTTGGAACTACCAGCCAAAGTCTCCAAAACAAAGTCTAGTTTCTAATCAAGACAAAATCAGGGATAACGAAAAAGAAACAGCTTCAGATGTTTCTTTTTCTCAGATCAAGCCTCACTCTGCTGCAGCAGTTTTCATTTCTGCGGCCCGTTACACTTTATTTTCCAATTTCACGTCTGACTCTGCTTTAGTTTTGCACCAAAGATAGAAGAAGAGAGGCCAGCTGGGGCAGGACACTCTATCTCCTCTGTTGATCATTCCTCATCCACGGCATTGTGATTACTGAGCTCAATCCTGAACTCCTGCGAATGACCTCACTCCCATCACAGAATGCTCCCTCTCAATTTACCAACCCATTTCTGTGGAATGTAACAGTACCCAGAGACAGCGAGAGGACCTTCACAAAACTGGGGCAAGTAGATCGCCGCATGCGTACCAGGTCAAATACCTATCGGAGTACACAAAAGACGCATGCCGGGAAAACTACAAAAGGAGCATGTTTTGGTTTAACATGCATGTAGTGCATAACGGTGTTCAAGTCTGTGGCTACATTGGCAATCTCGAAAAAAAAATTATATATATAAATATTAAGCTCTAGTGCTGCTGTCACTAAAGCAGAAAGTGGACACACCTAAAACTCATTTTAACATTTTTAGTCATGTTGATATTATAATCAGCCCATTCTCATCCCAAGGCATCATCTAACAGACACCTTGGGAAGCATTTTGACCATGCTTCAATTTCTGACACTTTAAGCACCCTTTAGCGTCAGTCAGATGACGCCGTAAGAACACTTATGGTGTGTTCACAACTTAAAATCGAACGCGAATTTAATTATTTGCGAAGTCGATGCAAAGACGCGATTAGACGCATCATTCGCGCTGGGCGTTGCGAATGACGCGAATTGGGAGACGTGTTTGCAGCGAATGTCTTTCGCGCAAGTTGAAAAATTTGAACTCGAGCGAATGTTCAAGCGTCTAACTAGATGCGATAGACACGTATTTGACGCTCTATTCGAGTTAGGTGTGAACACACCATTACCCTACCCCAGACCTATACCCATGTCATCTAACTGACGCTTTAACTTTAGCTTTACCAGTTAGAACTGACGCTAAAGGGTGCATAAAGCGTCAGATATTGAAGCATTGTCGAAATTGTCAGTTAGATGATGCTTTGAGATGAGAATGCGTTGTTATAATTTATCATGGCATTTTTGTTTTCTTAAACTATAAAAATACAAAAAAGAAGCATTTTCACTAGCAGTCCCAGACTTTTGGACCCTTACACAAGTGAAGATGTCTACTTACGTTCTACTTGAAATATTTGGCCCACATTAAAGCTGTGATCTCCAAATCTACCAAGACAGTCACTCTGAGATTAATTTTTAATGGTAAAGTGATGCCACAATCCACTGTCTTTCATTTTGTTAGCTTCTTTCTTTCTCAATATCTCTTTGTGCTCATCTTCTTTTCACCTTCCGGACCGGATTAGAATGCTCCAGGGAACACTGTGGAGGTGATGAAGAACATGGTAACAGATCCACCCGCCTGAGTGTATGCCATCTTTCCGACTCAAGAATGAAACATGCTAGCGCTACAGCATAAAAGTACACCACAACCAAACTAAAGTGATAAACATCTCGACTAATAATAGTGATATTTCTGAAAAACTACTGTGCAGTGTCACTACTCATTATTGATTAAAAGATCATCTGCGAGTTCGTGTTGTGTCCCAGGGCGAGAGGCCTGGGGCTTAATGAACGTCAGACCTGCAGAGCTGATTGGCAGTCCTGTCTGAAGTCATCTCTGGTTCCCTTCATCATGTAGAGACTCTCTAAAAGAAATGAACTGCTTCATCCATTAGCAGAATCACTTTACCTAATTGCATTTTGCACAGAATGAATGTGCAATAGATGGGGAGAGATGCTTCTTGTTCATTAAGAACAAATGTTCCATCTGGCCTGTGTCATTTTCCTTGTCTTTTTTCACCCATAATGAAATGTATTCTTTTTGCCAATATGTTGATACTTCATGTTTCTTAATGTTGAATCGACACTGAACCATTTGAAGCGAGGTAAACGCACTGTAGGACTCATTAAGAGTTATAATGTGTGACTCAAACATCTCACCCCATAATTTTGATTACAATCCAGATATTTGAGCTATTTTAGCTTCAGGTGCTAACATTTCAGACCTCACAATTTATGATTTGTATATGCCAACCTATTTAGCTACTAAAAGTAAATCATCTCCTTTGTGCTCTCAATTGGCTCCTGGTGCACATGCTTTGCTAACACAAACTTTTCAGATGGCATTAAATAGCTCTATCCCATGGGTAAACTAAACTGACAATACAACATCATGTCCTCCCCAGGGAACTGCTGCTAAAGTCTTTGATTTATGATCTTTTTACAATGACAAAAAAGCAATACAGTTCACCTGTCCACACCCATAATGCATTATGTGTCGATTCTTTGTGATTTTGTGCCTGATCTTCCTTCCTCCTGCCTGTCTCGTTCTCCTTTCTGCTGTATATTTTCACACTCCATTGTCCCTATCCCCCCATTGGTTTTTTCCCCCTGTTGGGCAGAACCCAACTGCTCCTGAAGGACTCTCTGATTTGTGTGTCCCCATTGTCGACCAGCAACATTGCATGGTCCCCAGATAAAGAAATGCGGCGGAAGGCTTGTGTTTCTGAAAGCAGACTCCACCATCATTGAAATGCCCCTGTCCACTCAATTATTTATCACACCTCGCCACTAGTGTGTGCATGCGTGCATGTGCTTATATCAGAGCATCTTCGTCCTATTTTGTTATATAAAAGCAATGGCTAAAAGTATATCACTCTGTGAAACAAATATGCGTATGTGTGCATCTGTGAGAATGAGAAAGAGTGTACGACCAAGAGAGAGAGAGAGGGAGATGGATGAGTGTACTGGAGGGGACAGGATCTGTTACTGACCCAGCTTACTATGGTGGATATTCAAAGCCGTTCAGTTTCTCCAGTAATTTATCTATTGCAGGTGGCTCAAAATGCTTACCAAGAGCTCTGCACTGGAGATAATGGATAATGTTCCAGCATGCAAGATTTACATTACAGAACTTAGTTGCTCAGTCAAGACAGGAAACTACAATTATGCAGCGTGTTTGTTAGCAGAGCACATGGCCAGAGAATAAAAATCGGCTATGTCTGGCAGATTAATATTGGCCAATTCAGCTGAAAAGACAGCTGCCATATATTATTTCTGTGAGGTCACGCTCATGGGTGTGACTCAGTGTTCACCTGCTCTCAGGCTTGTTTCCATAGATTTGACTATGTGTGCATAGTTTGCCATCCAGCTGCAATTTTGCATGCAATTTATTTTCATGCATTGTATGCTTGCATATAAAACACTAATGGGGAGCAAGACTGATAGCACAACAGTGCACGTTATGCTCAGAATGCTAAAATCAAGTTGTTTTGCATATTATTCAATCTGAAAATTAAATCTACTTCACTGAATCTACAATCGACATGTACATGCCTGCACTCCATACTCTAGCGTTCTATGTCTGGTTACCCAAGAGGTATTAAAAGTACTTAATAGTTGTAATGAGGACTCACATCTGTTACACAAGTCGCCACAGGAGTGCTAAGGGAGGGGGACAAACCTTATATTGATAGTTCCCTTGAATCTCCTTAAAGGAATAAAAATCTGCCATCATTTTATTACTCTCAAGCCAATGCAAACCTGTATGACTTGCTTTCTTCTGCAGAACATAAAATATGATAAAGCCAGTTTGGTCCAAAACAACATTAGACCCCACTGAGTTTCATTTTACAGGCAAAAACACTGAGACAAAATATTACTGTTCCACAGTATAAAAAGTCATACATATTTGGAAACAACATAAGGGTAAGTGATGACAGAATATACATTTTAGGGGGAACTGTTATTTAACTTTCACAATGTTTTAAAGATTATATTCACTTGATTCTGACAGCACGTAAACTAGGCTGGCCACTGATAATATCAGAAGCATGTGATCTTCCTATGAAGGGAAATGTCAGAAGAAATTCAGAAGAAATTAAGAAGAAATTCAACCAGCACCACTTACCTTGGCGGATGGAGACAAATCTGTTGTTGGCGGCCTGAAACACCACTTGCGGATGGCTTTCCTCAAGATCAAACAGCTCGTCTTTGCCAGGTTTGGAGCAGCGTCCAGAGCGCAGAGTTCCAGTGGGCCCCATGGGGGTCAAGTACTTCCCCTCGCAGTCCTTGAAGGCCAATTTGCCTGATTTCAGTTCCAAGGTGTAGCCTGTCCCACGGCCATTTTCAGAGGACAGTTTCCCGTCGTTGTTCAGGAAGCGGCTGTCACTGGTCTTTAGACAATATTTTCCGTCCATGTACACAAGAGTTAGAAGAGCGTCTACACCCCAGGGGATGTTGCTGTCCACAGCAATCTCTCCCTCTGGAGATGCTAGGTGGGCATAGCGTTTGCGGGCCACACTGAGCAGATTTGCCTGTGGGTGTAGGGCCAGGTGCATGGCCCATAGTTCTGCCTCGCCAATGGTCTGAGCAAAGCAGGACAGGTAGTCCTCTGAACCCCCAAAGAAGCGCAGATATGGCTCGGACTGCAAGGCCCAGCGGCCGTCCGACTGTGCCACAATCAGAAAGCGGCAGTCGTTCTCTTTGGTCTCGGCCTCACAGCTCACCTTGCCATCTTTGTCGGAAGCCAGGTAGCGACCCAGGTGACTGCGCAAGTAAACCACCTGACCATCCTGCTCATCATGCTCTAGAGTCCAGATCTGCTTCTTCTTGAGACTCGGAGCTGAAGCATTCATCTTGAAGCCGAAGGCCTCCGCTGTTAAATAGCGATTCTCATAATTAATAAGTCCGAATTGTAGCTTGAGGGCTTTACTGCCATTGGAGGGCATCCTGGCTTACAACCCAGATGGAAGCCAGAGAGTGTTGAAAGTCCAGAGATGACGCTGATCAGCCTGTAGACATACAAAGTTAGCTCTCCTATGTGTCTTGATTAATTTGCTTATTGGGGAAGAGTAAAGTGAAGTCTTCTCCTTAGTGTTGCCTATTCTCTTCAGATACAGGCCTTAACTTTCTTTATTAGGCCTAAGTTCCTCTTCTAGTTTTGTCCCTGGTCCTGGCCTCTCCGCTCAATAAAAACGGCGTCTTGCTCCCCGGAGAGCTTGCAGAGGCTCTGGAGATTTTTTCCCTGTGTTTCCTAATCAGATCAGATTATAATCAGGAGGACTCAACACCTCAATCCAGAGAGCTGCTGACGTCACCCTGATCCCAACGGTTCCTTTTCCTCTGCACCTCTTTCACCCGCTTTCTTTCTCA
Organism: Cyprinella venusta; assembly: GCA_038021265.1. NCBI lineage: Eukaryota > Metazoa > Chordata > Actinopteri > Cypriniformes > Leuciscidae > Cyprinella > Cyprinella venusta. The sequence goes on from CM075877.1 coordinate 24,955,019, forward strand.
TTCCCTTTCCTTCTCAATTCACCTGCATCTCTTGTCCTCTTCATTGGCTGCCTTTGAGATTGTGGGACTACTGATCTCTTAAAGAGATGCTGCTCAAGACCAAGTCGCACGGTTTTACTTCTTCTCGATGCCTTAGTCGTCTCAGTACTTCAGTTTGACATCTGATTGGTTTGTCTCCTCCTTTCCTTGTCCTCTTCTAAGTATGTTTACTTCAGTCACATCCTTGAGACATGTGCATCCATTAAAAATACACATCATTCGTCTCCGAGACCTCAAGAAATAGAAGCATGTTAGTGTGCAAGGTGCCCACTGAGATGCCAGGCCAGCTTGTCAACAAACGGCACAGCTTTTCGGGTGTACTTCGACACCTTTTCTACCTCGCTTTCACCTGTTGTCCTATCCTCTTATGTTTCTTTTTATACGTCCTTTCTCCTCTTTTGCTATATTGGACGTATTCTTACACTAGAGACCCTTTATGGAGGCCCAGTAATCCACCCGTTCTATAGTGCTCCAGCCTTTGTCCTCCTCCCCAGTCTCTAACTCTTTGCTGATGGCGCTTTGACACAAAGCTGGGTAACCAGAGCCCTCCCCCAGCACCAGTGGTAGTGGCCTGAGAGGGGGATCGGCTTTCCAGTGCACACTCAGGATACAGTTACATGACTTCTCTGATTCCGAGCTCGGTTGGTCATCTTTATTACAGCAATGTGCATATGGGTGGGTGAGTGTAGGTGGAGGTAACAAACAGATGCTTATTCAAAGATGCCTGACATGTAGCCATTGAGGACCAATTCGCTGTGACTGAAAACATCTCTCCAGCTCTTTTCCAGTCACATAAGTTGTTTGCTTAGCATTTCACTGGCTGTCTTGCCTCATGTTTGCGTAATGCTACACATATTGTCAATCCATTTCAAATCCAAAGCATGTTTGTTTGAAAAACCACCACAAGTCTCCACCACAGGGCCCTAATCTGCCTTTCAATGATCCAACTCTTTTATTAGACCAATCTAATCCATAGCAGCCCCAAACCCCTCCTCCTCTCCTTGGGCGCGTCTTGGACACAGAACCTTCCATCTGTCGGTGACTGACCGCATATGGGACAAGTAAGCCTGAACCACACACATATATATACAGACACACACACTCATCTAAGCATAGGAACAATAAGTTGTTCATTAACCGTTATTGGCTTTGGCTATTCTATCCATTGTTTACATTTGTCCAAGACCCTCTAAGCAGAGATGTTAACCTTAGACATGCACTATGACCCTTACTTTACTATTTACACTTTTACATTGTCACCAGAAGCTTTGATAATAAAGCAGTGTCTAATAAATTGCATGTCATGTTTGAGATGTTACATTGAGTAGCTAAAGATTTAACTACAAAATCCAGTACAGCTCAGTACAGAGTACTTGTAAATCATTGTATGACACATCTCAAAACAAAGACTCAGACAAAAATAATTTCCAATTAGGTTCAGAAAAAAAGCTGAATTAACAAAATAAGTGTTTCTATATTATCAAAAATCAGTAATGGCGAGAAGCATATTCGACCTTGTCGCCATAATCAAATCTCTCTCCAGCTTTCTTCAATGGGCTGAGAGCTTGTCAATTGCAAGTAATCCCTTCAACAGCCTGACTGACAGTTTAGAGCTTTGCTCTTTCAAAGAGAAAAGCTATCATGACCTGTGAGCCAGGTTAATTCAACTGAATACAAATACAGTAGTGCAGAAGCTCCCAATTAATCACAGACATATCTTTCTCCACCTTTCTCCACACATTTGAATTAATGTTTGAATTATGGTCGAATATATAGGAGGTATCCAGATATATGAACTTGGTTATTTCTGTGGAAGAAAAACACAAGTGAACGAATACTAAACCCATGTTTCACATTACCTAAAACTTTCTGAATGAAAAGAATGTTCTGGAATGGGCCACCAGATGGAGGCAGAGTAGCAGAAATTTACCAGAGACGGTGCAAAATATCACGAGAAAAGTTTACCTCAGTACTATAATCTGAAATATTTTACACCAATCAACATGGAAATGTCTGGTTTTATTTTCTACAAGGTCCCTGCTGTACATTAGGAAGCCAAAAATCTTTCAATCAGGGACATGAAATGCAATCTAATTTGCATTTTTGTAAATCATGCTGCAATGAACCATCGTCTAAACAAAATAAACAGGATGTGTACATACAATATTAAAGATAAATTATACATACACATTACCTGTCTGATTTCTTCTACCGTGAAGTCACTGTTTGGGGCCCCTCAATATCATTTATACATTTAATTACAAGATGAGTCTGATATTAGTATTATTTCAGCCCCCAGTCCTTTCCCTAACCACAACAACACTATTACCACCTCTTTTATTTTTGTCAGTATTCAGCTCACAAGTATTCCCGTGGTCCATTACCTAAGTCGGGCATGACTCTATACGCAACACAGTACTGTGCATGTCCATGCATGAGTGTGCTTATGTGTGTGTAGTGTGTCTGGTGCGGTGGTACCTCTTGATAGGCAAGCAGATGTTTTTGGGAGGCCAGCGCTGCCAGGTTGAGTCTGAAATGGTTCTTTAGAGACCATTACCCAGCTCCTCTGATGGCAGTCAAATAGCTATCATTACTACACAGCCTGGGGAGGGAGCACAATTGTCAAAGGGAGAGAGAGGGAGAGAGAGAGAAAGAGAGAGAGAGGGAGGAGGGGAGGGGGTGAAAGGAGAGAAAAAGGCTTGAGTTTAAAAATGAACATTTCAGAGTTAACAGCCCCCCAGCTTTTTCTACCCTATTAACTGCAATGCTGCTATTCCCCAGCTCTGTCGGGAGCACCCCAGTACCACCAATATATGTAACATCCTTCTTTCTTGCTCGCCCTCTTCCTCTGTCACTCAATCTACCCGGCCTCTTCATTATCCCTTTCATTTTTATACCATCTCCCACACTCTTCTCAACCTGTGATCTTTTCCTCCTCGTATTCTCTCCTCCATCTCACCCTTTCCTGCTCAATTTTCCCCACCCTGATCTCCTCAACTCTGAATGTCCTTTGGTTTTGCAACCTTGCTTCAGTTAAGATGTGGCTGGGATAGTTTGCCCCAGTGTCCATCCCCTTTTTCTAGGTATTTTAGCATGACTTGTTTATAATCAATTTTGGATAAAATGTCTGCTAAATAAATAAATGTAAATTGAACATTCTCTCTTCTTCTAACACAAGTCATCTAAACAAAGATGGAGGAATCCAGACCTGATCAGAAGAGTGTTGATGGCTGAAGAGGTTTAAGTACAGCTGTGGTAGCCATGCGGCTGGATGTGACCTCCTCGTCCACCATGGGAGCAGCTAAATTGTATGTCTGCTGCATAATTCATAAGGGGTAAACGGGAAAGAGCACTTTCCATCAAAAGCAGTCCTCGATTGGCCCTCTAGGTGTCACTATTGTGTTGCACGTCTCACCAGAGTCCCTTCTTAAGAAAATAAGAGATTAATGCTGGGTTTGTCAGACGTGGTGCCTCTGTGACTGTGAGCATGATGGGATTATACTCACTTGACTATTTTTAATCTTTGTTTTATAGCCCCCCTCCGCAAACGGGACCTTCCAGTGAAAGAAGTGTGCGAAACATGAGCCAAGCGGTTTAAAGCTGCATTAACAGCAATTAAAGGTGCTCTAAGTTTTACATATAAAGAATTAAAAAGCACTTTTTAGAAATAGCATTAAAATGATGTACAGCCACATGAAAATACATGACTCATGTCAGTCTTCTAGAGGAAAAGGCTGTTTTATTCTGCATGTAGTCGTGGGCTGGTACAAATTTTGTCAAATAGGCCTAATTGACCAGGTACTACTAATTTCTACTAATGTGTTTATTTTATATAGTAGGCCAACTTTTATCCACTGCTCAAGGCACTTCACTAATCACAAGCTCAAACTAAGAAAGCCAACATACTAGACAACTAAACAACGAAGCGATTTAGTGGCAAACTTCATGCTTCCAGGCTAATAGCCAATAGGTCTTAGTGTAAATTCCTAAACCACTTGAACTACTGAAGCAATTAAGTTAATTCTTGATTGCAATACACTAAAGGTAAACAAAAACTAACTGAGTCCACCTTTAAAAGTCGTTTTTGGCCGCTTTTAGAATCAGCGGTCATTTTCCCACGACTCTGTTGAATTTATAGTCAAAACGCAGGGGAGGACCGGCGCTAAATATTACCCTCAACAATTTGGTCTGTTGCATTATTATTACAACCTAGAATAGACATAATGCTTCCTCCTCAATAGTGAGATATTTTTAGATGTCACATCCGTCTATTCAATCAGACAGTTAATTTAAAAAACATTTAATTTTGTGTGTGGGCTAATTGACACATCGGTATCAACAGGACCCATGTAAATTTCATCCTAATGCAATCAGGCTAATGGTTAATGCCCTAATGGATGCAGATTATCAAAAGAGGATGGATGTTTTATATACAATTTGCACCTAAACTTCGGGCCATTTATTTTGCTGACAAGAAAACGCTTCCCAAAAAGGGACTTGGATGAGGAATGCTTCATGAGGCAGGCACAGCAAAAAAACGTGTGGCAGGAATGAGTTAACAGCGGAGATGAATAAAGACCTGTATGAAACTGCCAGCCAATCCGTATTGAGATTAACACTTAGGGCCCAAATGATTGGCTAGAGTGGATTCAATGCATGTTCGTTGATAAGTACAAGATTCCAGGCCCACGTGGGCCGCTCTACCTTCGCGGAGCTGCCATTGGCTGAGAAGACTTTGGGAAGCCCCTCCCCCGCCCCGTGATTGGCCTCACGCTTCTCTCCCTCTCTTGTTCGCTGTCTGCGGAAATACCCCTGCGCGAGCTGGGAGTCAGCGCGAGCGTCTTCGGCTCGTCGCTTCGCATCTATCAGAGAGCGCGTGAAACTAACACGGTTCTGACATTTGGTGCCGCACCTCTTAACAACCTTAATATGATTTCCTTTAAAAACATGATTATTAGATCTGATATTTAACTATATCTTTTCCGATTTTTTTTCCTGTCTGGAAACACCATACGTGTAGCCCGGGGTTTTATATTTCATCCAGCTTGTGCGGCAAGGAATTACTGGATTCAGATTCTCTTTCTCAGAGTTTATCTCATTCTCGACCAGTAACAGGTTATATTTTGTTGGCAACATATAAATTAGATGGGACATTATAGAATGCATCAAATAGATGTGCACCAGCAAATATGTTGGCCATATAAAGCAGCTTGATCAGATCAGAAGCAGAAAAGTGCATATGTGTTTTGGGATATTTACACAGGGTTACTTCATGCATTTTTTACTGATTGGACAGCCTGTGTAAATCTACTCGCATTTGAGACAGCAATCTGATCAATCAGCCAATGAGTTACCTATTTGTTAATTTCTCCATGCATCTCTGTGGTACTTGCTCAGCTAGTGCATGGCACTCTGTAAGCAGGCACTTATCATGGCAAAATGTCATGAAAATTGTGATGACAGATTTTTTTTCAAGCCAATCACCTGAACTTGCCATGTAGAGCGACAGGATTCGTTGATTCAACCAGATGGAACTGGATAAATATTCTGATATGTTCCAATCCAATCTGACTTCTGACCTGTGATGCTGCCTGAATCATAATCATACACTGTTCGTCCGACTGAGCCTGGTTTCTCACAAGTTTTTTTCTCTCCATTCAGTCACCTGATGGAGTTTAGTTCCTTGCCACAGTCACCTTTGGCTTTCGACTTGCTTAGCTAAGGACACTTAATAATCAACTTAATATTCAACAATATGATTGATCTGCCTGCATTGACACCATTATATGAGAACTAAACTGAGCTGGACGATGACATCACTGTTTTCTCCAGAGCGGACTAAATCAATAATCTTTTTATAAACAAAAATGAACCCTCAATGAACTTACCAAAGCTGGACCATGACACTATTTTCTTCTAGATCTGAAGAAACTAAACAGGCTTAGTTGCATTATTTTCCAGTTATCACTGCTGCTTTGAAACAATCTGTAGCTCTATATAAATAAAAGTGACGCGACTTGACACTGTCCAAAAGCAAAAGATAAGGAAAATGTAATTTCTCACTTTTAGGAGTAAAACATGTTGTAAAATATCTACTAATACAAAATATCATTTTTTCAATTGGGAGCATCACATCCAAATGGTTTTAAGGTGGTCTTTCACAGACATATCAGGACAACTTTACACTAAAAATGCAATGTGGTCACATGCGTTTTCAGCCACCTCAGAACATGGTTAAAGTGGACGACTTATTTGCACCATATTTACTATTGTCTCATCTGAACAGATGTAAACAGGGTTTTAGTCAATTATGTCTTTTCACTTCCATGCCTGTCCATTATAGTGTTCACTCAAGCCCCCACCCCCACAAACACACACACACACAAAACAGCATTATACTCACTTACGGTGCCGGTGGGATGTATGGCCTAAGGTCCGCATGGCGATGGTTGCCGTGGTGATTGTTATTTCCGTACCAGTGTCCAATAGGTACCAGGCTTTACATCATGTCCTTCCAGTGAAATGGACCTTGCTGCAGATGCAGAAGATTTGATTATATTTCCGTCACATTCAAATGCATTCATTTGAATCTACACCCCTTCTCTTTCTCAGTTTCATCACTGTCCATAGCAAGCGTGCATGCAATATGGGATGGTTTTATAGTCTAGTCAAATGTAACATTCTTGTTAAATCACATGCACAATCCTGTGACTTGCACAACATACCACTGATGAGAATGCATGCACATTGGTGTAATTTACATCTAAACACATCCATTAAGAGATACACATGACTTAAGATGCTTGGCCTGCCTCATTCTGAATCAGACTAGTGCACAAACACACAGTCTTTGCCCATGCATTATCCATATCCTGGCTCTCTCTCACACACACACACACACACTCCCAGATGCTGCCCTGCTGTGATGCCTGAAGCTAAGCAAGCCAGCAAGATTAATAACGACCCCTGCCTCCCGAAAGGCAGGGCAAAAAATACACTGTTTGCAGAGGGTCGAGAAGGAGAGCGAGAGAGAGACTCTTTTTGTTGGCAGGTTAGTGCCATTCACTACCTCTAACACTCACAGACCCTCCCCCTGGGGCCACCGACATGGATTAATGTGTTTAGTACAATTATTTCATTTATTACTGTCTGGGGCTTTTTTTCCGATAAGAACATTTTTCAGGTTGCTAACCATTATTACCTCTAGGACTTGCCAAGCGCTGGGGCTCGCGGTCAGAAGCTCCGCTCTTTTGTTAATGCTTCTGCTAGCATCTGTTTCACAGCTTCGCTACGAGATTGAGAGGAAGAGAGCTCCATCTTTCTCTTCCCGTACATTTTTTTTCCCCCCTCTTGCATTTACATTATGCCAAATCTGTACAATTTCTGTGTTTGTTAAATGTAGCACGTAATTCTTAGGACATTCCATTTTGTCTGACAAATCCTTTCTGCTATTCTCTGTTGTATTCTTTTCTTTGCCTGTTTTAGCAGTGCAGTGTAGATTATGATTATGTGGAGCAGCTGTATTACTGCAGGATCCTCAGCAGGTAGTCCTATAGTGCTCACCGACCGGCTGCCACTCTGAATGATGATACCTGCTTCTGAGGGTGGCACAGTGCTTAATCTATCACCCTATCTGTCTGCGCTAGTTCTCCTCCTCCCATGCCTGTTTGTGTGTGTTTTCCTCCTCAAACCATTCTGGTATTTGGTGGATCCCTTGCTCCACGTATTGTGCATTGCTATTATAAGCTCCCTTAATGTTCATTTATATTTACAGAAGAGAGAAGTTCACTATCAAAATCAGACTGCGTAATCAATCATCTTATCAGCTTCAATGTGCCCTACTGATGAGCTGGTGATGAGAAGGTCTCCGGCCCTCTAGCCTTCCCCCTTCATCAACACTTTTTTCTCTTCGTTGGTCCCTTCTCCGCATCTCGGGTTCTTAAGGTGCCAAGGACCTTCAAATATTTTTTTTATCACTTTTTGTATTGTCTCTAAGATAAATATTAAGAAATATTGGTTTCATTTGTTGTCACGGTTCTGATGTCAAAGCGAACACTGTATTAATATTAACATTATCTGGTAAATACTTAACTTCTAGTAAGCTGACACAATAGTTTTTCAACACATTATAGTATAGTGTGCACGGGGATTTCTTTTAAAAAATAAGGCTGTCAACAATAAAATAATTGTGATAGTAATATGAAAAAATTTATTTGGCACGTAAAAAAATATTGCGTTAAACATTTATATAATACGTTGAACACAATCTTATATATATATATATATATATATATATATATATATATATATATATATATATATATATATCAGGGCTGTGCAAAGATTAATTGCCATTAATCGCATCCAAAATAAAAGTTTGTGTTTACATAATATATGTGTATTATTATTTTATATAAAAATACATATGCATGCATGTTTATATTTAAGAATTATTAAAATTATAAGCACATTTTCTTAAATATACACATGCATGTGTGAGTATTTAGATATACAAAATAATAATACACAGCACACACACATATATTATGTAAACATAAACTTTTATTTTGGATGTGATTAATCGCAATTAATCTGTGCACAACCCTAATATATATATATAGGGGTTTTTTTCTAAAATTTTCATGACGCACCTTGTAAACCCCTGGTGGGCCCGAATTAGGAAACAACTTTTTAAAACCAAATTTGCGATGATAATAATATAATATAATACAATTTGGCAAAAATTGTGTTAAACATTTTATATAACATGTTTAAAACTATATATATATATATATATATATATATATACACTCTCTTCTCAAACTCTCCATAACCCAGCCTGCTGACCCTCTGGTGCACCCAAGTTAGAAAACCATTGTTTTTAAACCACAAAGAACACTGGGACGTTTCTACAGACACATCTGACGAGGTTCTCTCACAATGCACTTTCTTAACATGCAAAAGGAGGGAAAAGAATGAGAGTTGTGTGAAAACAGGACATACTTTGAATGGTGATGGAAACAGGCAGCTGGTGATTACGGGTGCAATGCTCCTCCCACTGTGATGATGACATCACCAACACCATCGTTCACGATACTCGACCTGCCATGGCGTTGTTACCATGGCACCTGCGTGGATGGCGCCCTTTCTTTGGGTCCTGAGGGGTAAGAGGGCACATCCAGTCTGGGGGTCATCTCATTAATGTGCGTGGGGTCGTTTGAGGGGTAGAGGTGAGTGTTCGAGAAGATATGTGTGTGCGTATGTGTTTGAGTGATGATGGGATGATACTTTGTCCTGTAGCCCTGTTCTCTGGACCGTGGCCGTCTTTCTCTGGCGTTGATTGAACAGGGGGTCACCGATAATGAAAGACACACACTGCCGCCATCTATCTCCGAGTGTTGTTTTGAAGAACCCCCAAACGATTTGTCATGATCACCCCTCCCCCATTGCCTCTCTTTCTATCTCTCCATCTCTTGTCCTCCCCATCCTTTTCATTAATCACCCAGAAAAAGCCCCATCATATAACATTAGCTGCTTAGGGGTTATTCGGGGCCTGTATACAGTTCCACTACTGTGCCAGGGGTATCATGGTCATTGGCATACTGTAGCATAAACTGAACGCTATAATTAGAGTTCTTGTTTTCATGCTCAAACAATAAAAACTGTTTACCCAGATGGCAGGAAGTCATGGCTTTTGCTCTGAATGAGGAAAACGGATTGCAGAACACGAAAAACAGGTATTTCCCAACAATGGAAACAATGACATGACACTCTTTCACCATCCTCCCTGTATGATTAATATTCTTTTGCAACACACATTGCAAGAACTGACTTGCTCAGAATGTAGCAGGACTTCAAATGCTGTACTGTTGATAATGCAATTCAAGGAATATTTCGGGTTCAGTACAAGTTAAACTCAATCAACCTCGCTTGTGGCATAATGTTGATTACAACAAAAATTAATTTCCTTTTCTTTAGGAAAAAAAAGAAACTAAAATCTGGGTTAGAGGCCCTTACAATTGGGACCATACATAAAAATAAAAGTAATGTCGTTTCAAAAGTATATCCACAAGATCTAAACAATACGTGTTAACGAGTTTGATAAAACTGCTTACCAACCTTTTTTTTGTTAATATCAATTGACATATTGTTATATTCAATTGTTACAACTCGTAATGCCGGTAAAAAACTGTAAAAATGATTATTTAAACAAGTTTACAGTTAAAAAAAATACTTACGTATTTAATAAAATTACAATATTTCACATTCCTGCCTCCCATTTACACTGTAAAAAAATATATTTTCAAGATTTGTTATCACAACATTTTTTCTTTTGTCAAATAAACTTTATTTATTTAGTTCAGATAACTTATTATTTCAAGTTTCTGATGATTAAATCAATCTCCTTCATTGCATTAACTCACTTTTTCCAGTTCAATCAACTTAAAATTAAGGCAACCAGGTTACTTAATTTTTTAAGTTAAACCAACAATAACGAATGATGAATGAGTCAAAACTATTTTTTGTGGTAATTAAGACTATGCTACATACATATCCCTTCGATTGAACTTAACTTGTGAATTTGAAATATTAAATATAACCTGCAATATTCTCGATTTTTGTTGTTTTTTAAAGAAAGTCGAAACAATTTTTTGTGGTAATCAACATTATGCCACAAATGCGGTCAATTGGGCTTAACTCGTAGCCTACTTAACCCGCAATATTTTTTTAAAGATATGTGTTGCAAAATAACATCTGTGCATTTATTTTCCGGAATGTGTTGTTCACTAATCCATATAACAGGATTTGGAATCCAATTGGTCCAGCTTAAGTACAGTTTCACAACAAGGAATAGGCGTAGATTACATGGCAATGCAAAAAAAAAGAAGCACATTGCTATTGTCACAAGCCCGTTTGCGTACTCCCACATGTACATCTGGCTCACTGTGCAACAGCAGCTTGAGACAATGACAAAGAAAACAAGCATGCCTTCAGCAGGACAACACATTTGCCTGGAGTGGACCTACTAGGGTTTTTCTGCTTTCCCCCACCTCCATTTTCCTTCTTTCCGACTTGCTTCCTTTTTTCTTTTCCTTTCTCTCCAGGCCCAACGTCTGTCACTGTGAGGTAGATAGACTGCACTCGTGTCTTCTTGGGGATCTAAATGCCACCTGGCACCATCCAATTCTCATTTCCCCAGCATTTGCAGGGGGGCGGCGGGTACAGCAGGAGAGATGCTGCCTAAGAATTCAACAGATTATGATGAGAAAAAAAGGCTGATAAATAAAAGTTATGTACAGAAATGAACAGTCAGTTTTTCCCATCACTAAAAAAAGGATTATTTGGTTATGTCAAGGAGACTTATGTTAGTCTCAACGAAAAAAAATCATAATTGTGACATAATTAATTACTCATTATCTCACAGTTGTAACTGTACATGTTTTACAAAAACATCTGCTTATTATTTGATGTGTATCTCAGGTGCTCTGTGTAGAAATTAAATCACATTTCTTTTTTTTTTTTGCTATTGATTAAAGGAGTAGTTCACTTTTGAAGAAACTCACCCCTATGTCATCCAAGATGTCCATGTCATTCTTCCTTCAGTTGAAAAGAAATTAAGGTTTTTGATGAAAAAAAATCCTGGGTTTTTCTCCATATAATGGACTTCAATGGGAACCAAACGGTTCAAGGTCCAAAAGACAAACTGGGCAAACTGTTCAAAGGGCTTTAAATGATTCCAGACGATGAATAACTGTCTTATTAAGCGAAACGATCGCTCATTTAATAAATAAATAACAAAGTTTAAGTTTTATAAGCTCAAATGCTCGCCTTGTTCTGTGACGCACGTTTGTGACTCTCCTGTTCAAACTTGTTCATCAAAATGAACTAATCTTTTTCTGAGTCATTTGGTTCATTCAACGAACGAAACGAACGAATTGACTCGGAAAAAGATTTGTTCATTTTGATGAACAAGTTCGAACAGAGAGTCACAAACGTACGTCACAGAACAAGGTGAGCATTTGATCTTAAAAAAACATAAACTTTGTTATTTATTTATTAAATGAGCGATTGTTTCGCTTGATAAGACCCTTATTCATCGTCTGGAATCGTTTAAAGCCCTTTGAACAGTTTGCAGTTTGCACAGAAAGTGTCTTTTGGTTTTGGACCTTGAACCGTTTGTTTCCCACTGAAGTGCATTATATGGAGTAAACTGCTGGAATGTTTTCATCAAAAACCTTAATTTCTTTTCAACTGAAGAAAGAATGACATGGATATCTTGGATGACATGGGGGTGAGTAAATTATCAGCAAAAGCTTTTTCAAAAGTGAAAAGTTAAAAACTCCTTTAACTATGCTATTGATTAAGATTTAAAACCACAGTTTAGCTAAATGGATGAGAGAGAATTGTATGAATGTCATTTCCGTGTTTATACTTTTTCCATCTGTCATCCTGAGCAAGATACACTAATGCAGAGAAGCTTGACTGAATTCCAGCACTTGCCACAGCTGACATACTCGTGCCATTCAAGACCACAAGCATATGGGTGATGATAGCCTATGAACACGCTTAAAATGTTCTCCATGCTTTTGGCCCTCGCACAAAAAAACCAGTAGAGGCGAGATGCACTCCACTTCCATTGAAAGCAAAACTACAGTGCTGAAAAGCAGCATCTAGAGTCTACTGACAGCAAATGGCCGGCAGCTACAGTCCCTCAATAGGCAACACCACCATGCAAAAACAAACGCTCTTACACAAACTTAGCATTCATGCACTTTTCAAGAGGCACCCTGCTCCTTGCCCAAATATTTGTCTTTCTTTCTTCCCATACATGTATTTATTTTGCTGATCAATGCCTATATACATTCATCACAGCAGAACACCACCCTACCCAACACACACACATACATTTCTAGCTATAAAAGATTTATCACATGGTGTAATGGGGTACCTGGCGAACAGCGTGAGCCGGTAATTAAATACGGGTCTGTAAATGTCACTGTTTTTAATACCATGGCAGCAGTGACGCTATTTTTATTTTTGTTTGGTCTTAATTGTCACCCTCGGTCCGCTTGTTACGGCCGTCTCCTCATTACACCGCCTCGTCCTCGCTGGCTTTGTACGACAGAGTGTTTTATGTTTAAGAATCTCGTTCAAAGGCCTTTGTCACTCTGACACACGAGAGGGTTGGGAAGTGAGACCGGGAAAAAAAAGAGCAGAAGAGTCGGAAGACTGATTGAATTAGAGTGTTGGATGGCCATTAAAAGCATGGACATTTTGACAGGGCTGGAGGGCACTAGACTACCTGGTGGTGAAGGCGAACAGGTTGTGGTGGCGGACGCTTGTAGTTGTGTATGGCACACTGAGGTTTGTTTGTTTGTTGCTGTGGACCCGGGAGAGAGCTGGCTATGTGCCCGGGATCAAATAGAGATGGAAACCTGGAGCATGTGCTGTATGCTTGAGGGTCAGAGTCTGTAAAACACACACACAGAGAGAGAGAGACATTAAATAAATAATTCTGAAAAAATAAACATAGATTTACATATATTTAAGGGTGTTTTGGTTTACTTACCATTCTGAACAAACAACTTTTAGGAAGTACATGCATTCAATTACAATTATTTTTTTAAGTCATGAATAAGCATAAAAGGTAATAGGCATATAGTCCAAGACAAGACCGAGTCCAAAGAGGTTCGAGTCCAAGTCAAGACCGAGTCCAAAGAGGTTCGAGTCCGAGTCAAGACCGAGTCTAAAGAGGTTCGAGTCCGAGTCAAGACCGCGTCTAAAGAGGTTCGAGTCCGAGTCAAGACCGAGTCCAAAGAGGTTTGAGTCCAAGACAAGGCAGAGTCCAAAGAGGTTCGAGTCCGAGTCAAGACCGAGTCCAAAGAGATTCGAGTCCAAGACAAGACCGAGTCCAAAGAGGTTCGAGTCCAAGACAAGACCGAGGCCAACGAGGTTCGAGTCCAAGACAAGACCGAGTCCAAAGAGGTCCGAGTCCGAGTCAAGACCGAGTCCAAAGAGGTTCGAGTCCAAGTCAAGACCGAGTCCGAGTCAAGACCGAGTCCAAAGAGGTTCGAGTCCAAGTCAAGACCGAGTCCGAGTCAAGACCGAGTCCAAAGAGATTCGAGTCCGAGTCAAGACCGAGTCCAAAGAGGTTCGAGTCCAAGTCAAGGCAGAGTCCAAAGAGGTTTGTGTCCGAGTCAAGACCGAGTCCAAAGAGATTCGAGTCCAAGTCAAGACCGAGTCCAGGACAGGAAAAATAAGTCTAATGCATGATATTATCAAGACAGTAATTTTGGGTTATTATTTGTTGATCTAAAAGCAAAAGTATATTATTAACATAATAGAAAGACACCTCGAGACCAAAAGCCATATTTGGCGAGAACAGTGGCCGAGACCAAGACAAGTTCGAGTCCGAATACCAGCGAGTCCGAGACAAGTCCGAGACCATAGAAAAACGGTCTCGAGTCTGGACTCACAGCCCTGTTATTTGGCTCTAAATTAAACAACAAAGGTAATATATAATATGTCAAATATTAATCATAAACTTGAACAGATACATTTATATCGAAAGCCACTTGAAGCTGCAAACGTAGTAATAATTAATAAAAATTTTATTATTTTATTATGATTATTAATAATAATAATTAATAAAAAATGCAGTGCAAAAAGGCAATCTTCTTCGCAGAGATTTGATCAAGTCGTCAGTGGTTTATATTTAAACAACTGCTGTAAGTACAGAAACAGCACAATGAACTACTGAAACATATTTGAACCTAACATCATCCCACAAGCCGTATAAATTATTGTCCTGTGTGTCTTCGTCCATTGTCCAATGACAATACAAAGCATTGCAAGTGCATCGCCATCCGCCATCTCAAACCGGTGAAAAGACAAGATTGCTTTTGTCCGCTGCAATGCTTCCCTCCTAACTCAAGCCTGAGCCCCCACCCTCTGCCAATTAACTGTGTGACCATAATGGATGTTGTTTGGCATGTTTTGCTGTGGGCAGATTGAATTAGCAGCCGGGTGGGGTTCGACTCTGAGCGATTTGAATGATTAGCTTAACGTCTCTTACAGCGGTAATGAAACACAGTTATGCGTTCGCTCAATTCTGTTAAAACACACACACACACACACAAACACCTGAGACTAAGGTGAGGGAGAAGAAGAGAAAGAGGAGGGTGCTGAAAGGGGGAATCAGACGATACACCGAACAGATGGATCTTGCGTTCAAGCACTTGAGTTCCTGATGAAGTGATTCTATTATGAGACACCCCCTTTTTTCAAGCTTTGTGAAATCTTGAATTGAATAAATGTATCATTTGGGAGGGTTTACCTCTCTCTCCCTTTCTGTCCATTCAGCCTTACCCCTTCTCCACCCAAGACTTTGAATGTTTCCTTTCCTCTCTTCTCTCTGGAAAAGTAGGAAAGTGAAGGCTCAGATAGAGTGCCAGACAGCTTTTAACTTAATTCAGTTTGCATATGAGATCAATTAGCTTTCAACGGAGTTGTTTCACTGATTATTCACCCCTGTTTTCAATTACGCCACACTGCCGCGGGATATGCAGAGAACGGGGCAAATCCGGCCATGCTAAGTACAGTATGACTTTTCCACTGACTTTATTTAGAGGAAGTGTCATGATTTCTTTGCATTGACAAGTGTCTGCTCCTGATACTACCTCCTTCTCTTTGTCATCTATGCTGCTGCTGAAGGAGAATAGTCGCCTTGAGCAAGAGCCCAGCGTTGTGTGCTAATTTCAGTTCACTTTACTCTGGATAGCACACAGTCGTCCCCCTGGGACAACCTTGACACTTGTTATTTCATTCCATCAGGTTGCCCATATTAAATAAACATTATTTGTCGTTGTTTTATTAGTTCGAATATCAATTTATCAGTTGTCCATGGCTAAAGTTTATTTAATTTGTGAGATCTTCTGATATGCTCATAAATCATCACCTCTAATGGATCTATAAAGAAATCAATCAGCAAGTTGGCACATTTCCATATGAAATTCAGAGTTTCATCAATTTTTCGTAATACAGTAAGTGCCTCGGTTCAAAGTAGTCTCGCAGCTCATTCCCTGGGTTATAAAACACACCATGTTGCAGATTTAGAAACCCCAAACATACTGCAAATCAATCGTTACGAGCGCAGTGCGCCCCACATAAACGGAGCACAGAGAGACCTTTCACGGCCTCCTGTGCATATCATCTCTCACATTACGCTGCAGGCCAAAACGGCATTGTGAAAGAATTCACATGCTCCTTTGCAATAGCCATTTTCTTCTGATATCTAACTTGCCCATAGATAAGTTAAGTTAGTTCGTTTTACATGCCTATTTGCATAGGTGCAGGGTTCAGGCTGCTTATTTTAAGAAAACGTGTGACTTCCATGGAAATTTGTGTGAGGTGGGTGTATATGTACATATTCATCAAACCATGGCAAAAGTCAATAACTCAAAGTTTTGGCTGAAACTCAGTGTTTGTGGGGGGGGCATGCCTACTGTTCCCAACTGATTGTCGGATGGGGTGTGTGTGCGGGGTAAGTGTTTCTTCAGAAGTTCAGAACAGTTTACAACCCTCTGGCTCCACTGTCATCAGACATTTGTCAAAAACAGCTGTAAATCAAAGCAGTGTTTACACAAGAATCCAGATCATCGATTAAAAGCGCCAAAATTATGCAAATATACTGCGTCGTTCCAAATATATCCTCGCTGTGTCCTTCATTTGCCCAGAGACTTAATGTTCCCATTGCAGATTCACGCTAAAGACCCCCCAACATCACTACTGTATGTGTGTGCGTTTATCCTAAGGGATTTGTCCACAGTTGATAACGTTCCATCGAATATGTGTGTGTGTGTGCAGTCAGTGCCTGTGTGCACATTGATGTCTGCTACTGCGAGACCGACCACCTAGAGGTGCTATCAAGATCTAATTCTCCATTGAAGTCACCTGCCCAATGCTGGATCTTTGTGTAAAGCCAAGAAAAGAAAAGAAAATAGCCACCATCCCTCATTGCGATAACGTAACTTTAGAAATGGACTATCGGGTCACCCAGCCCACATCACACGTTTGAACTAAACAGGTGTAATGATCCAGTACTTTCCACACTGCTGGAGAGCAGAACAGGATCAGAATTGCACAATTGCACAGCAGTAGCCGGCTGGGACACGGAGGCTCAGGATGACAGTAACAAGTGGTGGCGTGGACAGTTGGTGTTATAATTACATCACGAACGGGTCGTTAGCAGAAGGTCAGCACATTCTGACACCACACCTGGCGACGGACACGCCGAAAATGACTGTTGATTAGCGCATGCCGAACACACCTTGTTTAAATCCCTTACGAGTCTCATCATGCTTACAATGAAAAGCGAGATCTAGAAAATCATTAAGAGAAAAATTTAAATGGTAAAGAAAATAATGGATCAGGAAATACGTCGCAGGCTTCAAAAGGTGCGCTTATTATGTGCGAAAAGCAGCCCATGCAGTCCCTTCCGTCGTTTCAAATGAACAGATGCCCATTTTAGAGGATGCCACATGCCATTAAAGCCACAGCGGTCCTGACTGCACCCATAAAGGTTTACTGCCATCAGTAAATAAAGAAATAGAGGCAAAGCTCACATGCAAAGACATTCACCGGTAAGCCCACATCTGGATCTTAAATTGAGAAATTGTTCCTCATTTGAATCTAATTTGCCATTCAATTGATTCAAGAGAAAAACGGTCATTGATTCAGACTTACGGCTTAAGGGTTTTCAACAGAACTTATATTGATATCCAGAAACAAGGACAAGCATAAAAGAAGTTCACAGAATAGCATTCAAAAAAATGCTGCCAATTTTTTTTTTTTTGAATCACAGTAAAAATGAAAAAAAAATGTCTTCATATTCATGAGACATCTCAAAACCATTATAAAAATAATATAAATAATTCAAAATACTAAACAAATATTTAGTTTTCAAACTGTGAAGAAGCAGCTCATAAATCTTGATTCTGGAACATAATAAACATCAAATCCAGATGCATATTTGCATATATTTTACATATGGGGTGGATTTCTCCTTTTATTTATGGAGAAAGGGGGATTTAAAATGTATTTAAATCAACAAAGCCCTTTAACCTATACAGTACCTTCAGTTTTGTAGGGAAGCGTTTTCATGGAGATACAGCAAAGCCACGTGAGATTCCTCAACTGTGATAGTCCTATTAAAACAGTAACGTTCCCAAATGGTTACATTTCGCAAAGGTTATGATTGTTTAATTTGAATCTCCTTTGATAGAGTGAAGTATGATCTTCTGTGTTCTGTCTTCCAGAAAAATGTTGTGATCATTGCTATAAAACTATTTGCACACGATTCACTGTTTCTTATGCATCATTGATAATATTTAGCGAAATATATATGCTACTACTTGTCTAAGTGAACAGACTTATGATTTTTGACTGGTTGATGATAAAATAAGTGAAAAAAAAAATCACATTTAACCCTTAAACGCATACCTCGGGTCTTTAGTGACCCGTGATGTCATTCAACATTCTTAATATTCCTCAATCAATTCATTATAAACAATTTATCAAGAAATAAAATAAAAGAATGCCTGTTTTCCGATTCATTTTTTTAAATATTGTACAGGACCACTAACAACCCGAAGTGTGTAACAGTGTAAGAATATTTTTTCTGCACTACAATAATTGAATCTGATGACTGAATAAGTACAATTCACCGTTAATTCCACAAGGTGACAATATCTGATTCTCAATGATAAAGTGACGTTTCACTCATATTGTCACAGGCAGAAAACAAAAGCAAAGGACGTATCATCGGCAAAACTTGAATTGCCTCAGCGATTTACTCCAGAGCAAGTACTGACCGCAATCAAATATTAGTGCCACTGTCCATTGATGGTGAACAAGCTGTCAGCGATCAAAATATTGATTTGGAAGATGTTGCAAATGATTTTATTTTGAGAAAATTTTTTAGATTGCGAATATGAGCCAGATGCTTAATGTACTGGGAAATGAGCTTTGACAAGGACATTAATGTTGGTATAAAACATCTGCTCAAACTGAACCCTTCCAAGCTCCAAAAGGTAGCAAAATATGCTTTATTTTATTCTTCTGTAATTGAGACAGAGTTTTATATTTTTAGCGACAGGTAGAGATCCATCCAAGTTAGATATAGATCTGGGTCGCTAAAGACCCGATTGTTGAACCATTCATGCATTTAAGGGTCAAACAAATAGTTCACCCAAAAATGAAAATTCTGTTATTAATTCCTCACCCTCATGTCGTTCCAAACCCCTAAGACTTTCATTAAAAAGGGTTCCATGTGACTCCAGTTATTTAATTAAAAAAAAATGACGTAGAAAGTAAAGGGTTCTGTCATAACATAAGTTACCATTTTATTTACAAAACAGGAATCTTCGACGCAAGTTCACGCAACGTCTGCTCTCGCGTCAACACAATATGCATGCTTCGTGGTGCTCTCGTGAATATGCGGTGGAGATTAATATTTTGTAAATAAAGGGGCAAATTATGTTTTTTTTTTAGCAAACCATGCAGTAAGAATCAGCCAGCAAGAAACCAACCAGAACACACTAGCAACTGAATAGCAACAGACTAATATTTTAACTTGGCAACAACATATAAATGCTCAAACAACAGCCCATAAAACTCAAGTGATTTTTGGGTGAGCAAAACCTTTATAGCGAAAGACATAAGCTATTCAAAATTTCTACAAGACAGTCCTTCTGTGCATTTGTGTCACTAGTCTCCTAAAGCAGACATACTGAGGGCCTCTATAAACTCCACCAGAAATGAGACAGTGGGCCATAACCGTGCTGGTTATACAGGGGATAATGACAGCACAGCGGCGGACTGGTTTAGTGTGTCTGTCAGTCAGACAGTGCTGCCTCAGGCCCCCTGACACACCTGTTTTATGGTTAAACGTAAAGCCTGTTTTCGCAGTGTGTGTGTGTGTGTGTGCGCGCGGGGGGATTTGCTTAAGGGGGTTGGTGGGTCGGTTGAGCAGGAACTGCTGAAGTGGCAGGTGGAAGCTTTCAGTGACAAAACAAACTCACTCAACATTTCTCTTCTCAGCAGTCCACAATCTTTTTGCACTCTTTCTCCACCTTTCACTATCTGTCTTTATTTCTTTAAGCCCCCACTCCTTTCTTTACTTTTCTTTATCTTTGTCTAAGCGAGTAAATAATCAAAAGCAACACTGTCAACTTATCTGGGTGTTTCGACCACTTTAGGGACTTTTATGTCCCAGGAATTGAACTGATTTAAATTTTTGTAATATGAACGTTTTTAACCCATTTTTTATTATTCAACATTTAAAAAGTGTAACTAAGTATTCAAAAAGAGTAAAAAAATATTATTTAATTGTGTGAAATTAAAGTAAATTTAATCTACGACTCAAAAGTTTGTGATTTTTTTATATTAAAGTCACGATGAAACAGTGACAGATATTTCTTCCATAACGTGACTGACAGTAATCAAACACTTGTCAGTTCATTTGTGTTCCTGATACTCCCAACATGGCACTTTAAATATCAACATTTTTTCAAAAAACTTCAATATATACACAGCGTACTACTTTTTCTAAAGGATAGCTTGACTTTAAATTCTGAGTAGGTTATCTTGGCAAACTGCAGTTTCAAGTCTTTGACTCCCTCAGTCTCTGTTTTCTCCCCATTGACTGTCCGTATCTTTCGCCCTTCTTCGTTTTGTCACTTAATCTTGGGCTCCATCGGTTTTAACTGTTTTGTCTCCATTTATCTCTCTCTCCCTCTCCCACTCCCTCTTTATCTCTTTCATTCCATCCTTTTTCTCTCTCTCTGAGAGTGCTTATTGTAGTGCCTGAGGAGGACACAGACAAAGAACGTTTACGCTTCCCTACCACCTCCTCTCTGTCTGTGCTTCCCTGAGGCGGTCTCCTCCACTATCACCCCCTCCTCTTCCCTCTCTATTTTCCACCACTCCCCCTGCCACTCTCACCAGGGTCCTGTCTCGCTCCTTCCCCTTTTTCTCTTGTTCATCGAACTCTGCTCTCGCCATGCTCCTCCTTCCCGCAGGTCTGTTGTTCTCACCATCCCGCTCCCTCCGTATCTATCATCTCTCTCTTCGTTTCTCTCCCTGTGTCACAGACACCTCTGCTCCCTTGGCTCGCACACTGGCACATCGGCACGGGGACACAACACACTGTAGGGGGGTTGAAACATATATGCTCTGCATTAATGACAGCTCTGTACATAAAATCATAAAATTACTTTATTAAAGCACGTTCCTTGTCTTATTGTGCATAATTTATCAGTGCATGTTAAAGAAAAAAATCTTCATAATATTTTATTTAAATGTAATAAATTATTCTGACAGATCCACATGATTCAGTTGACATCACTCTCTTAGAAGAAAAGATTCTATTTAGAACCTTAAAGGGTTCTGTCAGGCGCTTCATATGTAGAACCTTAAAAGGTTCTGTCAGGGACTTCATATGTAGAAACTTAAAGGGTTCTGTCAGGCCTTCATATGTAGAACCTTAAAGGGTTCTGTCAGGCCTTCATATGTAGAACCTTAAAGGGTTCTGTCAGGCGCTTCATATGTAGAACCTTAAAGGGTTCTGTCAGGCCTTCATATGTAGAACCTTAAAGGGTTCTGTCAGGCCTTCATATGTAGAACCTTAAAGGGTTCTGTCAGGCCTTCATATGTAGAACCTTAAAGGGTTCTGTCAGGCCTTCATATGTAGAACCTTAAAGGGTTCTGTCAGGGACTTTATATATAGAACCTTAAAGGGTTCTGTCAGGCCTTCATATGTAGAACCTTAAAGGGTTCTGTCAGGCCTTCATATGTAGAACCTTAAAGGGTTCTGTCAGGCCTTCATATGTAGAACCTTAAAGGGTTCTGTCAGGGACTTCATATGTAGAAACTTAAAGGGTTCTGTCAGGCCTTCATATGTAGAACCTTAAAGGGTTCTGTCAGGCCTTCATATGTAGAACCTTTTCTATAAATATATTATAGAAAATAGTATTTGCATGTTAATTTTACCTGTTAACTATAAAGTAAATATTCCATGGGGACTCAAAGGGCACCATTTCCTGAGAAAAAATCCTCTCACTTTATCCTCAGAATTCATTTTTGACTTATTAAAAACTATAAAAAGAATGATGAGAACATGTATTATTCACAGCTACCTAAGAGACAAATGTAATATGTCAAAAACAGGGGGCAAAAAAGTTAAAAACACTTAAAAAGTTCAGCATTTCTCACCAGAGAGTTGCAAAACATGTGCATGCAGCAATGTGTACCAAAAACATTACTCATATTAAAGAACAAATTTGGTATTTTACACGTAAAGCCCTCTTTTAAGATCATTTCTGATGAAATAGAAGGGTTAAGATTGAAATTTGGACACATGCTGTTGGCCCGAGAATTTTCGGTGGGAGAAAACCACCGAAAACGAAAATTCTCGGGCCAGCATCATGTGTGAATTTCAATCTTAACTGTTCTGTTTCATCAGAAACGATCTTAAAACAAGGCTTTAAATGTAAAATACCAATTAAATTATGTTTCAAATAAAGGGTAGATTTTGCAAAGGTCTGAAAATACATGTGGGTGTAATGGTCATTCATATCCATTCATTTCATATTTACTGAACTTTATAAATTATTGTACAATGCCAGTGGTTGCACATTGTAAATAAAATAATAGAAACTCTGTCTGTGTGGGCTTTAAATGGTCATTTTTTTGTCTCTCTTTTATTTCTGAATCTGGACACAACAGCCAGTTGACTGAGTTTTTGTCTAGCGTTGCTGCTGGTTTAGACTATTTCAGTCACTCTGTCTCGTCTTTTTGAAACCATACGGCCTTCCCTAGGGTTCAGTTCTCCCGTCGCTTACAAACACAGGCCCCCGTCCCTTCCACAGCAAGCATGTGGAACATGTCATACAGCTTTTTTAATGGGAGTACGTTAAGCTGTCAGTCTCTTGGTCCCGAGGGGGTGTAACCAAGATCTCCCTCCCACCACCACCACCACCTGCTGATCTCCCGTCCCGTCTCGCCCCCATCCGGGCCTAGTGTAGTCCATCTCAGCATGTCCCTCTGCCTGAGACATGTCTAAATTAAACTCCAGCGATATGGACCCTACATTTATATGGCAGATTTTAAAATATCACTTCTGCTCAGATACAGGGTCATAAGACGAATGCGCAACATCACGTACAGTATATGGCTCCTATCACAGCAATCAGTAAATCAGTCCTATATGTTTAATGACACACCAGGTGTGAAATGACACTGTGAGAAGTATCAGTGTGACACATTGGACTGTAAATGGTATTTTATGTATTTATGTCACAGAGATACACAACATATTGGTACTATATTGGTTAAAATATATATACACATAAATATTATTATTTATTTTTATTTATTTTATAAAAATTTTAAAATTGTATGATGCCAAATTCACTTGTAGCATTTAAAACAATCGATTACAATGTTTAATGTTTCATGTTATATTTATTTGTTTTTTTTTTAATTATATTATTATTTTACTATATTTTTAAAAATAATTATCAGTCTATCTGCAACTCTGATTTACAAGGTTGTGGTTTATGCACTCTTAGAAAAATGTTAAATTGGGTCTCTATGTAGAACGCTAGGGTTCTCAGTTACTCAGTTTTAAAGAACTCTTTATGCCATTAAGGTTTTAGGTAGAAATTTCCTAAATTATTGCATAATACTAATTATAGGATTTTTTTTTCTTGTGTTAAAGTATGTTTTAGCAAAATAAACAATGCATTAAATTAATTAAAACTATTTCAAAACCGAATTAAAACTAAATCCATAAAATGGTCACATGATGGGAACCCCTAAAAGGTTTTATATATGAAGGCCTGACAGAACCCTTTAAGGTTCTACATATGAAGGCCTGACGGAACCCTTTAAGGTTCTACATATGAAGGCCTGACAGAACCCTTTAAGGTTCTACATATGAAGGCCTGACAGAACCCTTTAAGGTTCTACATATGAAGGCCTGACAGAACCCTTTAAGGTTCTACATTTGAAGCGCCTGACAGAACCCTTTAAGGTTCTACATATGAAGGCCTGACAGAACCCTTTAAGGTTCTACATATGAAGGCCTGACAGAACCCTTTAAGGTTCTACATATGAAGCGCCTGACAGAACCCTTTAAGGTTCTACATATGAAGGCCTGACAGAACCCTTTAAGGTTCTACATATGAAGGCCTGACAGAACCCTTTAAGGTTCTACATATGAAGGCCTGACAGAACCCTTTAAGGTTCTACATTTGAAGCGCATTTTTTCAGGAAATGGTGCCCTTTGAGTCCCCATGGAATATTTACTTTATAGTTAACAGGTAAATTTAACATGCAAATACTATTTTCTATAATATATTTAGCTGTAAGTATATGTAAATAAATACAAATTTAAATGAATAATATCGGTACATTGTAAGGCTATAACCACAAATGCATGGGTTTTAGGCTATAACTACATATTTGATGATAATAGTTTATTTTAGTTTAAACTGTATTATTCAGCATCAGCTATTTAAAAACCATATTGGTTAACCACTAATCTGAATATTGAGGAGAAACATCCCCATCAATCTCTGTGTTGGTTACAACCTTGGTACTTTGGGCCAGAAAAAAAAAAGTTCATAAAACTCCATTTCCTAAGAATGGGCTGAGAACATTCTCAGACCACTTAATAAAAAAGGCAACTTTTCATAAGCCAAGATGCGACTACAAACCTTTAAAGCACTAATGCAGAAGTTTTTTAATGGTTTTTGGCTAATGTAGGTCTGAAACCACAGTCCAGCAGCTTGCAAGCCTCCTCAATATCTCTGGAATCCACCAAATAAGCCCAACCTGAAGAAAGAAAATGACTCATAAGTTCATGGTAAACTATTTGCGTGAGAGATATGACACTCCAGCCTTCCATCAAGAACAGCCTCACACTCTCTCATCATGAAAGAACTAGCCGTGATATATGAGAAGGTTACACAGATTATGATGATGACAGAGATGCTGTTTGTTTAAAGGGTGACAACGGCTCAAATCAACCTTGCAGAGTTTAGTTTTACTGAAGAGTCGAGCTCTTATCGTAGTCTAACTACGGATCATTGTGACTCAAGCTTAGTGGGACAGATGTTGTCAAGGTGTAGTCTCAACACTAAAGCAATTGTGCAGATACAATGTCATTCGTCTCAATTGCTCCTTGAGAGTCCACTGTACTGTAAATGTTTTAGAAAGAAAGTAAGCTCACCAAAGTTACATTTATTTGATCAAAAATACAGTAAAAACAGTAATATTGTAAATCATTACGCTAGTCTTCGGTATCACGTGATCCTTTAAAAATCATTCTAATATTTTGTTTCTTTTCTCAATAAACATCCTATCAGTGTTGTGCTGCTTCATATTTTAGCGTATATTTATAACGACATTTATATAACGACATTTATAACGACATTTAATAACGACATTTCCTTGAAAATGAAGTTTTTTTGTTAGGATGTAAAAGTCTTGATAAAATCATCCTTACAAAGTTTAAGTATTTTTTCTTGAAAAGGGGGAAATCTTACTGACCCATACTCTTAAACAGTAGAGTATTTTAAATGATAAAGCCGTATATATTTTGCACAACATAGATACTTTCTGGTTGTCAAACGTTAGTAAATCATGTTCACACAACAACAGATGAAGGACACCAGTGGTTAAACCTGTATGAACTGACTATAAAAAGTCACTGCAAAAAAAATTCATAAAAATAAATCTGCATTTAATTTCAGAGAAAAGGCCTAGCACCATTTGTTCGTAGATGACACTTCCTAATGCAATGACATTCACACGGTTTAAGTGAGGGTTTCTCTCTGGTGCCTCAGTATAATACATCGTATTGATTTTATTTGGCCTTAAAAATGAATGGTTGTAAAACTATATTGTATGATTCTCGTAAGGAGAGGTTAAAAAGTTTAGGGGCCAGTTCCGCTCTCACCTCCATTACAGTAAAAAGAGAGAGTCTTCCTCTGCTCCTTTTAGAGAGATGGCCAATGCCCCGTGAGGGATCTTTCTTTTCTTTTTTTTTTTTTTGTCTGCCATCAGTGTTTGCTGGTATGTTGCCATGGAAACTGCTCATGGTGATGGCCACTGCTGAGTGGGAGTTTAATGAATGGGGGGGGGGGATAAGGGGGTAGATGGTTTCTCCCATACATTAGAATGCAAGCATCATAACAACTGCAGAATGTAGAGTCTCACACCATCAAAGAGCTTATATAGGTGATGTGTGTGTGTGTTCGTCCATGTATATGTGTATATGGTGGCAGGTTGTTTGTTCTCAGTGTGTCATGCGATATAGGCTTGTGTGTGTATGTGTGTGTGTGTGTGTGTGGACAGATCTTATCATTCAAAGCTGGACCCTTTGTTGATGAGAAGAAGTCAGAGGGAGTGATTGATGAAGCTGTGAGTGATTCAGTGAGATGAAAGGATGGAGAGTCCTTGCTAACCATGCACACACACATACACACGGGTTATGATTAATACTTTCAGACCAGTAATCCACTTAGCAAATTTAATGCAATATATATTAACAAGATCATTTTTTGTAAGAATTAAAACATTTGTTTTAAGCAACAAAATCAGCTTGGATATCATGCTAAATATCTATGATATTAGGGTGAGCAAATGATGGCAGATTTTAAATTTTGGGGTGAACTATACCTTTAATGGTCTTTAATTGTGTCAGAGTGCACATACACACATATATGCACACTCGTACACACCTGTCATACTGATATTGATTGATTGCATGGCCCCGAGAGTGAGTCTGCCGACACCAAAAAATGAAAATGGAGTAGAATGGCTGAGGGGTGAGGGCTTTACGCTCTCTGTACTGACTCAGCATGCAGACAGAGTCACAGACACACACACACACACACACACACACGCGGCGCACCCCCTGTCAGCTGGAGGGTTTCTTGCCACGGCTGATGCTGCTGCCACATTCTTCATTGGCTCAGTGTCGGCTGCACACGAGCACACACACAAACAAACAATGCAGACAATGCACTGTCTTTCTCTCTATATATTCTCTCTCACTGTCATTGTCGCACTCACATGCACTGTGTATTTGTGTGTGTCTGTGAAAGCATGAGCTACATTAGCTTTATTATGCGTGTGTGTGTGCATGCGCCATGGAGGACTATTATACCTGTGGAGAGCTTTCCGTTAGCATTCACACTCTTTTCAAAGGCAGTTGCTCGAATGGCACATGCAGCCGTGAACGAGCACAGCATTCTGTGCTTCACGGGCACTCAGTTCTGGAAAACCTTTTTGAGCCAATCATCTAAGTCTTAAGGTAGCTAAAAAGCCTCTTAAAAAATTACTGTTCAAAAGTTTGGGTCAGTAAGACTTTTTTTAAAAAGAAAGAAAGCTTTTGGAAAGAAAGCAAGGACACACTTTGATCACACATTGACAAAGATGCTGTTTCAAATGCTGTTCTTTTGAACTTATAACTTATATATATATATATGTGTGTGTGTGTGTGTGTATATATATATATAATAATATTTCACAATCTTGCTGTTTATAATTTTTTTGTTGAAAACAGACTTTTCCTCCCAAAACATTGTAAAATATTACTTGAAAATTATATAAGGAGAAAGGAGTCTATTCATCAAAAAATCTGTTTACAATGGTCCCTTTTAGACTTTCTTTCTTTCCATCCATCCATCCATTCATGTATCATTTAGAATAACAGTATAAATATCAAATAAATAATACAATTTATGATATTATTTACAATAGTTATCTATTGTATATATATATATATATATATATATATATATATATATATATACACACTATTCTGTTCTATTTAATTACTTAAAATAGTCTACAAAATCTGCTTTGTCATTATGGAGAGTACAATGATGTGGGAAAAAGATCATTTAAAGCAGTTGCTATAACAAAATGTGAATATTTTTGCAAATATTAAATATATAATACATAATTATTTTCGTATATAACTGAGTTTAACATAATGCAATTTTATTCTCATTATATGTTGCAATTTTTTTTTTAAATCAGTCCGAAAACACATGCCTTTTGGCTGCATGGTGTAGTTATGGCATCCACCAGCACTGCCCAACTGCTGAAACCAACCAGCCAAACCTTGAACCTCCTGGTGTATGCCTGGCATAGTTTGGTGGAGCACCTATGATACCCTCATAAAAGCCTTTTGAAGTGGCAGAGAGCATGCTGTCTTTACTTGCCGGTCTACACTTTCAAAAGAAGTTAATATGACCCACACAGCACTCCCAAAATGTCTAATATTTAAATGGTTTCTCATAGATCCTACTCACCCCTTCTGATGAATGAGTGACTTCTGAGACAAGATCATTGCACCAAACTGTCATCTTGAAAATGTTGAGAAGTTTCATTTTTGCCTTTTATAAAAAGAAAACAAAGAAAGAAAAAAAAGAGATATGCACGTCACTGTTGAATCGCTTTGAAGAGATGCTTATTACTTTCAATCAACACTCTCTTAACACCTACTCATTAGTCCGGTCCAGATGTTCTACGTATTTGTTCTCTGTTTGCATTTCTCTCTTTCTTTTCTACATGTGCATCACCACCAGCCATCTGTCTCTCATAAGGGGGCTTGCAGGTCCATCTCTCCTCTCCATCACACACCCAAAACACACGTCACACACCCCGTCCTGAAGAATGCGGTGACTGGAACGGGATAGCAACAGCTGGATACACAGGAGAGAGACAGCGAGACAGATAAACATGTGGAACAGTAAACAGAATATACAAATCCTTTTATGGCTTACAAACATAGGGACAGTAAACAAAGCCGAGATGACTGTGGTTTAATAGCCTCAGAGCAATGTGGAAATCTTTAGTACCGGACTATGATCATCTCTACAATTATTTACCAAAAATGTGATTGCTTGTCTGGTTTTGGTCTGTGTTGTTTTGACAGGTCTAAAAAAAACAAGTGTCCTGACTACACTCTGTCTTCCTAATTTAATTACGTAGGCTTGACAGAGCCAATCTATATTGAGAACATTTCTCATTTTAACTCCTCGGACCCACCAAACTCAGCAATGTCCTGCAGCCTGCTCAATGAAACATTTAAAACACTTTTTTTTTTTACAGCATTTCCTTATCGTTTTGCCAAACGCTTTCTTAATTCATTTGCAAATAGCATGAAAACAAATGCAATTGGAAAGGCAAATGGTAGCAAAGCAATTGGCCAATGTTTTTTTTAATCCAATTTAAAAGTTGTGTTCAAAAAAATGTTAAAACAAATTACATGTATTATTTAACTATTTTAAATATGATATTTATTATTTTCAATTTCAGTTAAACAGGTTTAAATATTTCTCTATCAATTTGAAAAATAAAATTATTGATATGTTATTGCCATTAAATTTTTTTTAAAAAGACAATTTTTTTATTAATTTTTAAGTGGCACTCCTAGCTCTCCATATACTCAGAACAACAAGTTAAATAAATATAGAATAATAAATGTATAAATAAATAAGAGATGAAACAGTATGAAAAGTTCATATTATAATTATATTATGACAGTGACGTTACGTATAACTTAACGACATGTACTTACTATAGAGTTATGGTTAGGGTTAAATATGTACCATTTACTGTTATTACTATAGTAAGTATGTAGTAACGTGTAACTATGTCACCTTAAAATAAAGTGTTACCATTATTTTTAATGGAATATTGCAAAGTTTATAATAAATAATTTATCTGGGTGCATCATTTTTTTTAAAAAAATTCACGTGCTATCATAATATTTAGTCAAAATAACTTCCGCCTCCCACTATTATAATCCAATGACGTCTTTACTGGCGTGAGTGCAGGATGATCCGTCCTGCAGAGACCCCAGCTATAGCAAAACCACAACGATCTAATCAATTTCGAATTAACTAAATTAAAGTCCCGTCCCACATTTATTCTTGTTTGAGAAGAGTTTCACTCAACCGTTCGGTGTTTATGGAAAGGGCCACTGGAGGAAAATAGGGGAGGGTTATGTCTTTTTATTCTTTGTTGAGGGGAGGGTCATCCAACTTTTTTTAGTCTAGAGGGAGGGTCACCCAACTTTTGAATTCATGAAAACGGCAAAATTTTAAAGTGGCCTGTTTGGTGCATATTTTTTCAATATAGCTATCTTGGTCTCGGCCCCACATCGCTATCAGATGGGTCTGTTGGGTCGCTGTTTGACAGTGCGTGCGCTTCAGTACGAGCTCAGAAAAAGTGCATTGACAGATATAAGTCACAATAGGGAAGTATAAACTCGCAACAGAATCCCAACTTCCATTTCATACCACTTTAATGCTGGAATGAAACGGTCTAACTGTCGAAAACATTTGCATAATTTATTGTCAAACCGGTAATTGTTCAATCCCTAAGATAATTAATTAATTAATTAAAATTAGAGAGAATTCATCCTGTCTGAGCGGCCTTCAAGTCTACCTTGGTCAGATTGACAAAAAAAACTTGACTGCAAAATGGATTATTGTGGATTGTAGGTCAGAATGTTCAATAAAACAATATATTCACTTTTTGCGTCTATTTAAAGCTTCACTAATCTGCCAAAATATATGTAATTTTCTTTAATTTGGGAGCTCAGCCAATATTGATGTATGCAATTAATTGCAATTAATTAACTGGCATATCATGTTACTAATTCAATTAAAATTAATAGATTGACGGCCCTAGTTTTTTTAACTTTCAGACAAGGTTTTATTAAGCCAACATCAAACTTTGTCTTAAGGAACTTTCCTTTTGTAGTTTTTTGATTGTGAAGCTCTCCTCTGATGTGAAGTGGGGCATGAGTAGCAGCGTGCACTGCAGACAGGAGAGGCCTTGCTTGCTTTGGAGAGGCAGATGTCTGGGAAAGCTTATCTGGGCCAGTTTGCGAGATACTGCATTGCAAGATGTTTCTACCCCCATAGAGCATCAGTATGGCACTGAAGGGGGAGCGTCAAGCGTGTACGACTAGACTGTACCAACATGTGTAAGTGAGTACAAAGATCAGCTACCACCAGATGAGCTTAGCATGGGCAATATCGATGCCAGAGGCAAAAGCTTATGTATACACACACACACACACACACACAGAGAGATCTCTCATCACAAGTGCTAACAGATTTGTACTCATTTTGTCTTCTTTTTTCCCCTCAAACCCTCAAACAAACAAATTCACTTTCATTCATCTAAGAAAACAATATTGTGTGCACATGGATATTTAAGCATCAACAGACACTACTACACACAAAATGCACACATTTAAATTGATGAACAATAGAAAAAGTACTAAAATACAACGTTATACTTCACACTGTTGCAGGAAGTGTTAAAGGATTGGATCAACAGAAGCAAAAACAATCTGATAACATTGCATACAAGTCATTCCAAACCCATTTGAAATGTTTCGTATAGCAAACGAACTAACACATAGTATAGCATTATAACTTTCAACACACATGTAAATGCTGTTTAGTGTGCTAGTGTAACGTTAGACCAAGCGAAGCAGCGCTGCGTTACCTCACAAGTGTAACTTGTCTAATAAACTGACCTGAGTGAGTAATCCAGCACTTGCGGCTAATTCGGTTGAATTAAATGTCCTTATTCCTTTATATCCGCGGGATTTGCGTGTGATATCTGTCTCTTTAGCAATCGCGACCTGCTTCATACAAATGTAATGTTAAAAAACATGAATGTTTGCACTTATCCATAAACATTATTAGATCCATCAGCTTGACAGCAAGTCCCATCATTCAGCTCATCACTGCGTCATCAACCTACGCCTTTGTTATTGTTGAAAACTGCGCCCTCTTGTGGCGAAAAAAACATACATATTGTGCCTTTAATAGAAAACACAATAACAAATAATAAAACATACTTACAGTTCCATAAACAACTGATTGTCCTGACAAAGTGGGAATGCTCCGTCTTTCAGGAGAAGTTTTTGTGCGTAGACGTCATTGTTCTCTCTTAGGTTCTAGAAGCTGTTCTCTGTAATATGTGCAGCATACAGTTAAATCTTGGGGTTATAATGTCCAGGAACAGTGTCAAAAATGAATATTAACCACTGTTTTCTAAGTTCATCCGCCCTAAGCCCATACACACTGTCGGATCTTTGGCTACGATTTGGCCGTCTGAGACGAATTTTGCAAATCCTAAAAGATTCCTCTGATCCTAAATCTGAAGTATTTTATCGTTAGTGTGACATGTTCACCGACAGCCGATTAATGACCAAATTTTACCTCTGACAGTTCTGCAGTGTGACTTCTGTTACGACGACCGTCAAATTGTCATTTTTCAAGACAAGGCATGACCAAAATTAACCTAACAGATATTTTATATCCAGTATTTCAATCCCGAGTGTAATGCACCTCACTGTCACCGAACGTGTCATTGATTGATGATGTAAAACTCATGATCATGTGCGTACAGTCTGACAAGCAACAATCGTAAAGGGCTATTATAAATCGCACAGTGTACACAGGGCTTTAAGGAAGGCCAAACAAGGGGGTTTTGGAACAGGGGTAAAAAAAAAAAAAAAATCATAGACCTCTTTTTTGTTTAGTTTATTTGCTTTACCGTGGGTGGAGATTATTTAAATGAGTGACATTGTAACTTCACAAGATCCGGAAAAAGCACGTTTTAGTCCCAACGAGCCATTTGTTGTAGTTCTTGAACACGGTTTTCTATTAAAGACAATAGTCCTTTGGAGTAGACTTTGAGGTTTGTATCCATGCAGATCATTTTTTTTATGATCAAACGACAACATTACACACTAACTAAAATTGTGAAGTGAAATAGCATAATGGGACCCCTTTAATTGATGACAGATATTTTATTTTGGGTTGCACTATCCATTTATTGTAATCATAAAAATAGGTAGCTATATATACAGTATATATAAAAAATGATTACTTTCATGATGTCATAAGAATTGTTTGCGGCTTCCTGTGGGGAGTGGATTTCCAGTCTAAGTTTACGATAAATGTATTTTTAGTTTCGCAGATCGGGGAAGAGGGAGAGGAACAGAGCCAAGGTGTGTTGATGGAGCTGCAATCCTGACCATCCCCTGGGCAGCACGCGGAGTTACAGTTACATGGACGAGGAGTGTGTGCAAGATCAAATATTCACTTGTGAAAAGTCCACAGAGGCTGCATCCTCCTCCCATTAATATCAGCTTCCGTCTGGATTTTGTCAGCCAAACCCAGTGGGAGGAAATCGTCTGTCATCAGGAGCGTACACGTGTGCGCTCACATATACAATCACACACACACACAGTTGCAAAGCAATACAAGGAGAGGCACGCAGCGCACAATGTCAATTTTGAATTTGGTGATGTACAAATTTTATACACATGATATCTCAGCAGACAAGTGTAGGATACCGTGAGAAAAAATTGGTGAGAGAATGAAGCATGGTCCTGTATCAGAGACAGTGAATCGGGATCAGAGAATCAAGGTTTGGCATGTTTGCCTTGAAGTTGCCATGAAATCAAATTGATCATTCTTATTTTTAATGGAATATTGCAGTATAATTTTATTTATCAGTGCGCATCATTATTTATTTTCTTAATTCATGTGCCCTCTTAATCTTTAAAGCATTAACTTACCCACGCCATAGCAACGATATCTCTTCTCTGATGACGTGTGGTCTGGCGCAAAGGGCTCAGCAACAACAGGCTTCCTTTCCAGCACCTGCCAGTCACATGACATGAGAATGCAGCAAAAATCAAACAATAATCTAATATCTCCCTACATTTTTATCTATTTTAACACATCTATCATTTTTATCTATTTTAATATGAAAGCTAACAGATAGCTGAAGAATGCGAGACTCATGGTGTGAAACAATAAACAACAAAAAACAGCAAGGCATGACGAAAGAGCCAAAGATCTGTCACATTTTTTAAAAAATAGAGCAAACTATAAATACATATATGTATACAGTACTTTTGTTGCATTAAAAAATCATAGTTTTGTAATAGCACCACATCTAAAAAAACAAAGTCATTATTTTTTAGATAAATTAGTAAACTGCTCATCCACTTCAGGATGGAGAGGTGAGAGAGCAAGAGACAGAAGAGAGCAGGGAAAACTAAGAATGATGCAACGGCTTTGTTGTGTTTTGTATTCATCTCTTATTCTTCCTTCCTTCCTTTCATCCATGACTCTCTTGATTTTACCAGCTCAGTCTAGTATGCAAACACACACACACACACACACACAACGACTCACTATAGAGCGAAGGGCAGGCAAAGGGGTGTATTGGGTTTTGCCTGACTGATAAATAGCCTGTTTACTTATAGAATACGTCAGACTAAGACTGATGGATGAGAAAGACAGTAGCCTCCCCTAACACATACAGTACTCTCCCTGCCACACACACACCTGCCAGACTCACAGAACACACGTTATTTCATAGAGCTTATTCATACTCAGGGGCCCTTACAACTAAAAACGGATAACTTTTAATGCGTTTTAGCCATTCATTTTCACGACAACAGCGTTTTGGGGACTGGAAAACACAAACTTCTGAAAACGGGTTTCAAAGTGTACGTTTTTGAGAACGATAAAATTATAATTTCCGTGTAAACTATAAAAACAAAAATTTGTGAAAACGGTGACATCATCCGCATGCGTATTACGTGTTCAGTCCATGGCCCTGTTTACACTAGAACGCCTGTGGGTGAAAACGTAAAAAATATTTTATCGCATGTGCCTTTCGTTTACACGGCGACAGCGTTTTTGGGGCTTAAAATCGCAAAAAAATTGAAACCACCCTCCAGAGTGGAAATCTTAAAAACGCTCCACCGCCGTGTTCCCGTGTAAACGGTAAAACCACAAAAGTCCGCTTGACAGTGAAGGTTGTACGCAGACACGCAGACTTGGTGTTGTTGTGTGGCAGTGCTTCACGTTGCCACCTAGCCACCTGGAGTGCATACTGCATCGAATTTCACACTCTTCTGCATCACCATATGCACGCGGTCGCGGATTTCCCACCAAAAATGCTTATCTAAACGCAGAATAAAAAGTGATAACGCAACACCACTTTTGCGTTTTCTCTTCAGAATCGTTTCCGCGTAAACATAGCCTATAGGTGCGTAGTTTTTCTTTACACAGTGACATCGTCAACAACTGGCGTGGCTGCAGAACGTTTTTTATTGTTTTAACAGAGACGCATGAATGCGGATCACAAAAACGCGAAGGAATTTTTTTTTTTTTTTTCATTTTTATTACATCGTGGTCATTTTGCTGTAATTTGTTTATTAGATTTTTTATTTAAGTTCTAGTTTTAGTTATTTTAGTACATCAAATTGAACTATAAAAATGATAACCGTTGCTTTGGTAACTACACACTTTCTGTAAAGCTGCTTTGAAACAATATGTATTGTGAAAAGCGCTATACAAATGAATTTGAATTGAATTGAACTAGCTGAAATAAAATAATCAAACAGTAAAGCACTTAATATTCTTAAATAATAATGTACAATAGCAACAACAGCAGAGCAACTTTAAGGAGGTAGTGCCTCAGTTGCTTTAAGCTTTCCTTGTTAATAAATAAATAAATAAATAAATAAACGAAAAAAAGAAAGGTAAACGGTATCTCAGTATTCAAAGTATTTAATGAGGAAACTGTGTAGGCTAAACAACATCAAATGGAAATTGAATATTCAGTAGTCCACTGCTGCGGATCATATCCACTGCTCACATGCACGAAAACACACCTGCATATGCATAGGAAATCCCCCTGCCAAATAGGAAACTCAGACTTCTCTTTCCCCCTTTCTGTCCCTCACACGTTCAACCACACTCTGAGAACACACACAAAGACAAAAGAGAAATATAGGGAGAGATTTATCGCTTTGTTTGTGCATATCACCCAAATGGAGGCTTTTAAAACGCAGAGCGGTAAGCAAGCGGAGTGAGGTTTCATGGTCACACTCGTATTATTACAGAGACAAAATACAGCCAGTGCATGCTGGTCCGTCTGACGCCCCCAGTCACTGCTTGAGCGAGCGAACACATCAGCGGAGAGAGACTAAAGGATGAGCTGAGACGAGATGAAGAGATTGAGCTGGACTGTTGCTGGCTGCATATTCAGAATTTTAAGAAGATAAAAAAAATCCATCAATTGCACAGTGGGAGCACCGTGACAATATTCTTCATTAACTTTTTTTTCCCCGAGCCAATTTTGTTTGCATTTCATCATTTTATAATTTCGAAACTTCTATGACTTTCTTTCTTCCATGGAACACAAAAGGAGTAACAAGTCAGAATGTTCATGCTGCTTCTTTCCAAAAAACAAAACAAAAAAAAACAGGTAATTTTTCTAGTAATAATGCCCAACAGCAACAGTTTCAGGAACCAATGTCTAATTTGCCTCGGTTTAGTTTGGTATGTCCTCATTTTAAAATAAAATAAATAAAAACGTAATTAAATAAATAAAATAAGCCCTTCTGGAGCTTGACTGCCCCCATGGTCACTGTCTGCTTGCTTAGTTTAAAAAACAGCTGCATGACATTTCTTCAAAAAGAACATTAGTAATCATTTACTCACGTTGTTCCAAACTTTATTTCTTCTGTAGGACACAAAAGAAGATGTTTAAAAGATCTTGTAAATTGTCAAAAGTCAATGGGGTCCATATCTTTTATTGTGTTCTGCAGAAAAACGAAATGAGTAAATTATTATCACAGAATGTTAAATGAACTAATCAGCCTATGCATTATGCTTCTGCAGAGCTCCTAGTGTCTCTCCAGGGGTCTGCCCAAGTTCACACAGAGAGCGCCCCTTCCCCCTCGTCTCCCCTGCGCTGTCCCGGCGTGCCTTGGACCTCCTGCCTGAGGGACACGGGTAAATCAGCATAGCTGGCTTGTCTAACAGACGGAGATGTGTGTTATTTGGCCGAAAGAGGTGCGAGAAGTGCGAGAGTGAGCGCTCTGTGCCATGGTTGTGCTATTGCGGCCCAACTCTGCCAGTCCTTCCATTTCTGCATGAGGTCGGCCTGATTTACAGCACCCTGCTGGGGTCCCCAGCTGCCTGACGCCCACCTTGATATGTAGGGGCAAAACACCTGCATACATAAAGTGGACGCAAAGAGGCAGTAGGCATGATGTTTACAGCAGGTGGATCTATATATTTATATACTTTTTATTATCAGAGTGGTTGGCAGCGGTAAGGAGTTATGATGGAAAACATACTGAGGATGTATGCAGGGTGTTTAGAGGGGGACACAGTCTCGGGTTCCTAATGGATACTGTGCAAGTGAAAAACCAGTGTGGTTTTAGCACAGGCATATGCACACATACTGATAAATAAAGTTTGTGGGGGGCTACAGAAGTGGTCTTGCCAAGAGTCTTACTCTGCCTCGGAGACAGCGGGTGAATATATTTATAAACACACATCGCCCAAACTATCTGCCTCCACACTGACACATTCACCAACTACATTTTAAACAGGATTTACAGGGTGTGGATTCAAATACACCCCCATAAAATGTCCACGATAAAACTGGTTCACCTGGAGTCCGGCGGCACTGAAGTGTCTATCTGATCATTTCAGGGAGTTGAACTCCGGAGTCCTGTTACTGTGTTTTATGACACCCTTCACTATATATTTCAGCTTTACAGACAAGGGGAAAAAAACTCTATCCAAGTGGTAGGTCACGGACAGCAGGACAAAATGCAATTAATAAGATGACAAGTTGCACAAATCAAGAGTTAGTATGGGAATGTAAAAATATATTATAATAAACATGATATATGCAAATTGTAGTAACTATATGCATTAACTATATGCAAGTAACTTAATATCACATTTTAACCATGCTGATTTTTGGAGGAGAAAAACTGAAATGGCACTCTTCGTGTGATATTGATCAACTACATAAAATGATATAAATATATACATTTTCTAACCCCCATATCTTGAATTTTGTGATCATTCACATGCATTCAAAAATACATTTTAGGGTCTTGATGTTTGTCAATAATATGAAATATTTAATCCGGAAAGGACAAAACAAATGATAATGAATGAACCCAAAAGGTTCCATATAGAACCTTTTTCCTGGTTACAAAGAACCATAAAGGGTCCTATTATTGAACCCTAAAAAGGGTTCTGTATAGAACCTTTTAGGGGTTCCAAATACGTAGCGCTGATAGAACCTTTTCCTCTAAGAGTGTATGTATATATATATATATATATATATATATATATATATATATATCTGTATCAAAACCTGTTGAGAAACCTGTCTATCCCACCTTCCAGATAAATCACATGTGAAAAAAGAAAGGATCTCACAATGGCATAGCAGGCATTAACCAAAGGGGGAGAGAGAGAGAGAGAGAGAGAGAGAGAGAGAGAGAGAGAGAGAGAGAGAGAGAGAG
This sequence comes from Cyprinella venusta, assembly GCA_038021265.1. Classification (NCBI taxonomy): domain Eukaryota; kingdom Metazoa; phylum Chordata; class Actinopteri; order Cypriniformes; family Leuciscidae; genus Cyprinella; species Cyprinella venusta. The sequence continues at coordinate 24,993,531 of CM075877.1, forward strand.
AGAGAGAGAGAGAGAGAAATCAACAAATGCAGTGTTGTGCAAGGGCAGAGTGCAATATAATCGCTGGCACATGGTTCGGCGGACTGACCTGAAAGCTCACGCTGAATGTGCTGTGGATGGATATGTTGTGTGCACAGGGGCCCCGGCTGTAAGAGGGATGGATGGGGTGAGCTGGACGGGTTCCATGCCCTTAATCCCCCTCCACAACCTTTGAGCCATTGGTCCGGATCACCATATCCAGCACTTTCATGCAGCTGACAGCTATTCATTTACACACGTGGCTCATAGAAAGAGAAGCACCAAATTTAGGATGGAGAGAGGGATCTGAAAAAAAGAGATGCATTGGTGGGAAACCTTACTTTCAAAAGTACTCCAATTACTTTCTTGCAGAAGAAACTTGATTAAAACAACTTGAACAGGTCTTAGCTGCTGATCTATCCAGGGAGATTTAGGGGGTATTTTTCAGCTGGTCAACCAGCTTCATCAAGTATGGCAAGTGCAAACCAATTAGACTGGCTCGGCCAGGCCGTGGGACCTGGGGCTGGTTGCATAAACGGCTTAGACTGGTCTTAAAAGTTAGTCTCAAGACTCTTTACATCTTGACTAATTGCTTGGTCAAATTAGTTCTTAAGACAGTCTTAACATATTGGCTAAGTTTATGCAACTGGCCACTGATCTTAAACCGGTTAAGACCAGCAAATAATTTTATCCTTAGATTTTTTTTTCTCATCAGAATATGACATAATTCAAAACTTAACATGTACTTTTTACTTCTAAACACTTGTGTTGGTGATGTGTATGTCTAAAGACTCTTTTTGTTTTGGTGGAGAGAATCTGTAGATAACAGGCGAATATTCACATCCTGATGTCTGTCACTGGCTGCCAACATAATCAAGACACTGACAGTAAACTGATTTAGAGCAGTAGCCCCTCTGTAACCTTATTATTTAATAATAGGAAATACAACTGAATCTCGACACACGAAAAGAAATGTCAAATATGAGCACATAACTACAGACCAAGGACATATTATACCACAGAAATGATGTCTATTCCAGCATTAGAAGATCTAGCCAGCATATCTATTCAGGAAACAGCTTAATCCTGTGTAATTCCAGGTTAAAGGCGTCCTCAAATCCAGAGCATCAGAAATTCAGTAAATGTCAGAAGTGATAAGTGGCAGGTGGATAGTGGATTTAGGGAGTTAGGGAGTTCAGGGATATTATGCAGTGTCTGGATACATATGATCGGGACGGGAATGCACAAAGACACTAAATGTCACTGTTGCAAATGTTGTGAAGCTATAGAGGGTGTTGACAGACAATATATAAGAACAGGGGATTTTTCCCTCCTAGTTTAGTTATCTAACATATGTCCATATTTTGGCCTGTGCAATTGCTATGTTCAATTCCTGAATCTCTAAATATTCTTGATGCTCTGATTACAGGAGCCCGGTGGCATAATTTGTACATAAATCTCATTTAATGTCTTTTAAGTTCACCAAGGCTGCATTTATTTGATCAAAAATAGGCTACAATAAACACTACTAATACAAAATGTTGTTACAATTTAAAATAACTGTTTTGTATTTAATATACTTTAAAATCCAAATTTGAATAACCAACTTGCTCTTCTAACAAAGCTGACTCTGAGCCATCTCTCCAGCATGATCCTTCAGAAATTAATCGAATATGCTGTTTTAGTTCTCGTGAAACATTTATTATCACATCCTCATTATTGTCTCTAGCCTATATTGAAAACACCTTTGATGAATAGAAAGAAAAAAAAATAATTCGAAAAAGAAATCTTTTGTAACATGACACACGTAACTTAAATGTGTCCTTGCCTTTAAAAAGAAAATCTGACTGACCCCATAGGCCTAAGTTACTTTTGTAGGCCTACGATGTTTTTGTCTATAGACAATTCTCATATTAAACACAATAACAGCACAATTGCAACTGTGATATGCCTAAGTTCTGTAAAAACAACAAAAAAAAACTGATATTGAGTAACTTACGTTTCTGAAGTGACTAGGTTGGTATTTCATCTCTAAAGGAAAATAGTTCCATAGTAGGCAAAAGTCAAAAGCTTTGATAGTCGCCGAGCAAACGCCGGCCTGAAGTTATCCATGGAGCGGAATATACTACCGGAAACGGCCCACAGCGTTCATTTAAAGAACTTTCCTACTACGTCGACGCTCTTTGGCTATCAAGCTGCAGATAAAACCAAACCACACATCTTCATGTTGCGTCTGTTCGCAGGAGAAATTACAAACGCTCCGATATAAAAAGATGCTTCTCTTTCAGCTAGTTTTCAGACAATACCGAAAAATGGGTCGCAGCAATAATCTAGATTCAAGAACGCCATGGTCACTGTGCTGTTGAACTCTCGTAAGGCCTCTGGGCCAATCAATTTTTAGGACAAGGTTGATGTTGATGTTTTTATGTAGGCTATTGTATTTTTTTCTTCTTTTTTTGTCAATATTTACCTTTATAAAACATTTTATTTACATATTTTATTTATATGTTTAAAAAATAATGAGCTATGATGTATTTTAATGTGCTTTCAGTTGCAGTTGTAACATGCTTTATTGGCTTATCAAATGTAAATATATTTTTATTGTATTGCTAAAATACTTATTACTAGAATTGGCCTACAGTATATGTGGTTAAATTTAGTGCTATAAATAGGCCTACAATAAGAAAAGAAACGGACAAACTGGAAAAATCAAATAAAAATAGCTTTAAATAATAATTTAAAGCTTTCTGAACTAATTTGATTTTTTTACACTTTCTAAAAAGAAAAAAGTCTTTGTCTCTATGATATCTCGATCTCTAGATGCAAGTTTATTGCCCATTTTATTGTCCACTGAGTGTGCAGACATGCACATGCTGTGACACAGATTTCCCTGAAAAAAAGACACTATTTCATTGTTTAGCAGTATTTCTTTCTATCAATACATGGTGTATTTGAACTGCTGAAGCAGTAGTAAGTTAGACTGTCTCTCTCACACACATCCTCCCTCCATCTCTGTGTACTTGTCCGCTCTCTGCTCGGGCCTTTCACACACCGACAGGTTTGGGACCCCTGAGCAGCATGACACTGCATGATGGATGAGCTCTCGGACCTTCAAACCAACCCCACCATAGGAGGGGTCTGTGTGCGCTCTCCGTCTCACCAGCAGCACCTCATTCAGAATGCCCACCCCACCCGTTCCACACACACTCTTCTCGTCCTCCTGAGAGCCACTCAGCAGGCGGGCCAGAAGAGGTCACGCCGCGGGCAGGACATTTATGAGGTGTAGATATTTGCCTTCTCTCAGAAAAACACACTGTGGCATTGACATGGTCTGGCTTCTGCTCTTTCAGGTTTTCAAGTTTCAGGTTCAGTGAGTTGCTGGAATAGCTGTCCATGTCTGATACAGCTAGCAAAAGAACAGCATTTGTTTATTTTTGTCATTCGTGTCAGGCAGCCGAACACGATCGAATCCTGCGGTGTTGCTCAAAATATTCTGTATAAAAGTAAACGGCCTTTATAGCACACAAACTAATAAAACATTCATCCCCCAGTGGTCACATGCGTCTAATGCATGACGGGCCCCCGGTTCCGGGTATGACTGATGCGAGATCATTCACTCCGGTTCTTCTGGTCAGCCTCAACCTCTTCCTTCAAACCTTCCTCTCTCAACATGGCAAACAGGGAAACCTTGACTGGGAAATCAAGGTTAAGAGACTTCAGACTTTTGAATAAAAGTGTATCACAATGTTTACACAAAAGTATTAAGAAGCAAAAATTCTTTTCAACACTGAGAAATGTTTCTTTAGTACCAAATCAGCATATTACAATGATTTCTGAAGGATCGATTCATGTGACTCTAAGAACTGGAGTAATGATGCTGAAAATTCAACTTTGCAAAGGAAAAGAAATACATTTTAACTTTTAAATTGCAATAATATTTCACAATATTACTTTTTTACTGTATTTTTGATCAAATAAAAGCAGCCTTGCTGAGAGTGAGATGTTTTTAACAACATTTAAAATCTTTATTATTCCAAACTTAAGTGTCTATCAAAAAAAAAAAAAGAAATAGGCATGTTTTTTTAATTATTGCTGACTTCTTAATAAGATAACCCTTTGTGAAAATACAATTAGACATGAATCAGAAGAAAAAAGGAATTGTTATTGAATGCATTTTGAATATTTTTTTCCTGTGCTTTGGAAAAAGTAATATCAAAATAAGGTGTTATAAATGTAGGATACAGAACAATCATCTAATCAACTGTGTGCAGAAACCATATTCTTCTTGCAGTGTACAATACAATTACATTACACAAACCTTTTTTAAGCTGTCAAAAATTGTTATACTGCATAATGCCATTAAAACTTTTTAAGTGGTTCTTTTGAAACCCATCTATAGGTGCTTCAAAGAATCCAGGAAGGTTTCATTTTTCTAGAAATCAATATACTGATCTGAAGAACCCATTGCCTGATCACCAAAACTTGTTTAAATCTCCATAATATCATCTAGCCAACTCAAAAATGAAATCAAGAAGAGAGTTTGCTCAACCTAAGGTGCTAAGGTCAGTGAATCAACAAAAATATGTCCAGATTTTCACCACAAAAGCAAACGATAAAAATAAATGATATTTTGTATAAAGTATAAGCCTTTTGTAATCCACCCCCCTTCCACCAAGAACGTAAATAACGTGATTCATATGTATTTTTCATGAAAATAATGCCACAATGTTAAACAGGTTTCATTTTCTTTATGCAAAATATAATATTGTATTTCTTGGTGAATTAGGAGTGAAATATGGCATATTCCTGATAATCACTCAAATCTAATCTGTTATTGCCTGCAGAATATCCTGCCAAACTTGTAATGTACCATTGTTTGCAGACTTCATTTGTCTATATTTCTCCATGTTCTCTCTCTGCCCACCACTCTTTATCTTTCCCTTTATAAAGCGGTATTGGAGTAAAATGACCTGCATGTGGTCATGACCTTAATGTGCTATCGGAAATTTCCTACTTCCCACTTCTGAAGTTGTCATGAACACCAGGTTTATGTTTGGGAAAATCTTCCTAAAGCCAAAATTATATTTAGCTTCCCATTCATTGACAACCAAATAAACAATCCATGACAATTCTGGAAATTCAGTCCCAGCAGCAATCATAGACCACTTCTCCATGTTTAAAGTGTATTGCTCACCCAACTTGGGAGTTATTACTATCCCCGAACTTCCCAGTGGTATACAACTTGAGAAGGCGTTCATGTCCAATTTTAACAAGGAAACTCATAGTCACAATAATTCCAATGGCACATGAAGGCAACATACAGTAGTTAACCAGCTGAAACTGAACAACAGTCAATACTCTGGACGTTTGCCGACAGTATCAAGTTACTGGAGTAAATTTAACAAGACATCAATTTAAAACCATTGCATATACATTCAATGTTTTCACAATATCAAACAACCTTGAATAAAACACATGGAGGCAAGGCCATTTAGATTTTTTTTTTTAATTAAATGCAACACGAATGCAATAAAATTAAGATAAATAACGTTTTAACAGTGGAAATATATTAGAGTTATATTCCCCACAAGGTCAAAAAGAACATCCACCGTAAAAATCAGTTCCAAGTGGGTCTCAAATTCAGGTTACACAATGATTCTATTTCCTTTGAGGCTTGGCCAACTTCCTGGCACGCTGGTGGTGCCAGTGCCATCACTACGAGCGTTGAATCCAGTGTTTGTTTACAAAAATATCATTTTCGTTTGTTTTTTTTTTTTCTCATTTTTTTTATAGACCCAGAAAGTGACATTACATTAATTTTCACATCAGATTTCTTAAAGCTTTAGCTTCTGCAGTGTAACAGCAACAATGTCATTAAAAAAGTAAGTCATCCTTTAGGATTGAAAGGCATATCTGTCACCTTTTTCACAATTCCAACACGGAACAATCTGTACAGGCTTGCATATTAAACAAATAAGAGTACAACATTGACAATGGAAAAACAAACAGAATGATTTTTTTTTTTTTTTGGCAAAGCAGGAAGAAAAAAGTGACAAGAGGAAATATTTTAGATTAGATCTGTTTTAAACTGCCATCACTTACAGGTTATGATTGTCCTTCATGATCACGTGACATAGGACAGCAGGAGGCTTCAAGTGCTGGAAGCGTCTGTTCACGCTTTGTTTGCATCAATAAAAATCCTTGGCCAACACTTTGCTACAACTTTGCTGAAACGTTGTAAGAACATTTCAGCTGTTTTCAAACAGAAAGCTATCTGCAAAATTAGTCGTCAGTCATCTAAAGTACATCAGGCAAAATCATTGCAAGTGCCCCTTGTTTATGATTCAGTCTACATATTTATTGCAGTTGGAAGTATAGTAGTTCCAAGGACATACTTTGGTTTGTCATTTTGGAGGCCAGATTCCTTCAGTCAGTATTTAAAATGCATTTCTGGACAGTAAAAAACAAAAAAAACAAACCTGGCACTTTTGACTTTTTGCTTAAATTGTTACCAATTAGATCACACAAAGACAATGAAATGCAATAGAAACAAAATCAAACTCCAAAAGAAAGATGAAAGATAGCAATGAAGTGTACACAGACAGCCTGTTTCCTCTGACTGGACTGCATCGTTTCGACTATTTGCTCCAAGAGCAGAATGTCTCCCAACCCTCCGTTCCCTCCTATACAACAGTGAAGAAATTATTCAGTAACTAAGGTCGCCTAAATCATGCCTGTCCCCAAAATAAACCTCCCGAACAAACATATTTCAGTTAAAAAAATAACACAATCAAGAGCAATAAAGAGGAATAGAGCTCTCTCTTCATTTATATTATATTTACATTCGTTGTTTTTAATATATATTTATATATTTATATATTTACACACATCAAATAAATCAATTGTACAACTATACACCTGAATGAGAATATAAGCAAGAGGTACAGAAGTGTATGGCTTGACTGGAAAAATCATTCCTTTTGTTTTGTCTTGTGTTTTTTTGTTTGCTCATAAACGGACTTATTCATATATTGACATAATCATTAGCGCCAAAAACAATGAGAAAAGAACAATAAAAAATCCCTGGTATTGTCAAAAGAGGTTATTAGACTGTACAACATATGAGAGTATCAATCAATTTAGAACACCAGTTAGGCCTCTAATATCCAGGTTAACACCCATTCCTGTTTTGTTTTTTTTTTGTTTTAGTTTTTTTGTGGCTGATCTCTACATACTCACATGGTTGTTCACATATTTGCATAAAGCAAAAAAATCACCCTCTCATTCACACCTCCTCTCACGCAAACACAAACAGATCATACCACACCTCAAAGAAACAGTGTATTTGGTCCTGCTGGGATATTTAAAAGTCCTGGTGACATCAGTTTGACTTGATTAACCAGTGAGGAGCTTTCCAAAAGAACCTTCCGCAAATCCAAAACTTCAGTCAGTGTTTTGCACCTCCAATCCATGTCTGTCAGTCTAAACATCCAACTCTGAAAAAAATCCAGTGTCTTTTTCATTAATAGATACAAAAATATTCCATGTCTGTGGAGCCTTCATAGAGTCATCACCACGATTGGTCCTCCCCACAATCCATTAGATAATATACCGTCACTCTAAGAGTGGAGATAAAAGTGGCTGCAGAAACCCATAGCTGTAGGTTTAACTCACTTTTTACATGCTAGTTTTGTCTCTTGAATGAGACTGGCCTGATTGTCAGCCATTTCTTGTATCTCACCATTTCAGTAGTGCATTCAGCCATTTTCAATCGTTAGCAGATGATCGACTCTCCCTCTGCCGTCACCAGCTGGCCACTGGTGGGGTCGTAAGTTCCAGCTAGGTAGTATAGATCTTGACTGTTGCTGTTTGGTTTCCTGATATGGCTCAGGCGCTCATATTCAGCTCTGCTTACCACCTGGCACTTATGGGAGATGGTTTGGACGTCATTTTCGTCCTCGTGGCAACTTTGGTAAAGGGCATGCTGTGAAGAGAGAGGAAAATAAGTTTAAAAGTCTACCTTAAGTCAATCAAAATCGAACAAGACTTCTGGTCACTACTGTACCTTCCCATCCCGGTGCCTCTTTCCAAGCTTGGTCTCCTCAGGGTGGTAGAACCACTTTACCTTGACGACCATGTTGCTGGACCAGGATTCCCACAGACTCTCAATGCGACCAATGAAGGGGAGGTGGGGTCGACCAGCAGAGAGGAAAACCGCACAGTCTCCAACTCGGACGGTGTCTTTTCCCCGAACGATGGCCTTGTAGAAGAGCTTTCGGGCTTTTCCTTTCAAACCCCTCCTCTGAAGACAAGAAAGCAAAGTTTAAGGGAAATTTTCCCCAACTAAAACCATTTTGGATTGGGATTAAAACAGAAACATCAGAGTAGGAAATCACCTGAGTTGGGTTCCCAGACCACCTCCACAGCTGCCGTCCTGGCATGAACGAGGATGAGTTTGGTGGACCCTCTGAAGATGGTAACTTCTGTTTTTTAGGGAAGTCTTTGGAAGATTTGGACTGTACTACAGAGGATGAGTTGTTGGCAATATCCTTTCTCCTTGGAGGTTTTCCTGTACTATTATTTACTGCAGCCTTTGAATTAGGGATAGTTATAGTTTTGGCTCCGAAAGTATGTCGTGGTGGGGCGGTGGGAGGTTCAGGATGCTGCTGTTGTTGAAGCAACGTGTGATGAGAAGAAAGGCAACCCTGAAGCAGAAGCCGTGATGCCTCTTCTTCATCTGAACTGTAGGACGAGTCATTGTCAGACGAGCAGATGCTAGAGCTGGACGAGCCCGAACTAGATGCGCTGGAGGACCCCGAGGACGACGACGAAACAGAAAGACGAGACAGAAAGCGTCCGGTGGTGCGCATGTCTGCCCTTCTGACATCTTCATCCTCGTCTTCATCTTCATCCATATCTGAATAGGAGCTTAGGCAGTCGCTGTGGCAGTTTGGCCCATAATCTGCATATTCACTAAGCCCAAGACCCTGAGGGTGCTTACGCATGTCCGATGAACCTTTGAGAATATGGCAACTGTTCCTTTTGGCATCTTTGACAAGAAGAACGGACTGGGAGTAGCCCATTGTTGAGGTCAGTTCTCCTATTCCTTTGGCTCCAAAGCCCTTTTCCAGTCGTCCACCTCTTTGAACCTCTGGGTTCCCAAGAAGCAACAATGCTTTTCCATTCTTAGTCTTGGGGGACGTTACCCCTTCATGGTCCAGTTTGACGAGAAATTCCTTCCGGTCTCCTATCTTTCTACCGCGTAATCCAGAGACGCCCTTCTGACTAAGAGGCAGACCTGTTGCCAACTGCTGATTTCCAAAGGACGTGCAACCATTAGCAATGCTGCTGAAGGAGTCCACCTCAAAGGAAGTGCTGAAGATGCCTTTGGCTGGAGTGGTCATGGTGGAGCTAAGTAAGGGGAACATGTCTGACTCCTTTCCTCGCAGAGCTTTCTTCGTTAACCCATTAAACTGGAACAAATCCATGGAGGGCTTCCTCCTGGACATGGTGGCAACTGGCCAGCCAAGGAGAGGGGAAGCGGTTCCAGTCACATTCACAGACACACAGCTCTTTGATGATGCATTGACAGATTTTGGCCTTCCTGTTGAGGAAGATCAACAAAGGTATTGCTATGGGGATGTAGGAAAACAACCCTGCCATCATTGTTAACTTATTTGCATTTTCCAAGCTTCACTTGCTACGATACTACCTTTAGCCCCTCAGAGAAAATAGATACAAATATGCCTGACAGTGGAACATCTAATGACCCCACATTGTTTGTTGAATTTTTGATAACATCTGCTGAATTGGAGCTGTTAGACCGGTAGTTCAGGGCTTTGAGTCAGACTCTACAGTTAAGTGGAGTTCAACCTTGACGCCAGTTTCCCTCATCTACTTGTTCAGTTAAACACATTTCATTCCATTAGTCAACCAAAGCCAGATTTCATCAGTCCTGATGTGTTAATTGCACAGGTTCATTAAAAGTAATGAAGGCAAATGCTTTTTTCTTTGCATCTTTACATCTGATAATACTTTTAAGTCTCTTGACAAACATTAAATAAACCATTTGGTGGGTGCTTCAGTTCCTGGAACAGGAACCAGGAAAGGTAGTGAAGCATGTCCTTAGGGACAAACAGATTGAGAAACATCTACCCAACAAGTTTCCCTGCCAGACCTTGTGATAAATGTGTAAATTACTAAATTATGAAGACCTGTAGTGCAATCTTGTTTGATAGATATTTCTCAATGTGTCTCTTTGAAACAACACGTTTTACCTCTTTGTTGCAGGTTAAAAGTAACACCAGGGGGGTTTTAGATGATGCAAAGAGCATTGATTTTAAAACGTGTAATGTAACCCAAAATTATTTTAATCCAATCAATGTGGAATTTGGGAAGCCATGAGAGTGTGGATGATGCAGCTGTCATCACGCACCTGGCTTGGCTTTAACAACATTCTTCCTGGGCTCTGTGTTAGCGGAATGCTCTGAGGACACATCAGCCTGCTGAGTTATCTTCTCCTGAGTGGAGGTCTTCCTTCTGCGGCACCTAGGTGAGACCAGGTGAGCTGGTGACGGCTCTGCACCTGCAGTACATCAACAATGCCACAAGCTTAATGACAAGCACGGAAACTTGGCACACTGTCTAACATTGTTAACATGAGACTCTTTGCTTGTATTGGAGATGAAATGTATTTATCTGCAGAAACATACAGTGGATTTGGTAGCCTGGCGGCAGCAGACGGATGCTTGAGAGAGAAATCCATCCCCGGTCTCCATCGTCAAACTCTACCATGACACTGCCCTCTTTCTGTTCCTCGCCTGGACCTCCTGTGGAACACACAAATGTACAGCTCTAAAGAGAATGTATTTTATTGTATTTGTGTATACCTAAAATTATTATCAATGTTAATGATAAAATGTTTGACTTTTATTCTAAGTTTGGGACTAATTTAAACATGCATTCATGAGCTACTAAAAAAAAATTAGTTGACTATCTGAGCCTTAAAACTGCAGTGTATAATTTCTGCAGCATTAGCAGCAGAGATGTATTTCTTCTAATTGTGACATTAAATCTTACAACTGCAACTTTATTGATCTCAACTGACTAACTTGATTTCTAATTGTGCCATTTTTCTCTGAATTGCTACATTATATCAAAAACATATGAATTTACATCTCAATGTGAATTTATATCTTATATATTTCAAAGAGTCAATATTTTTACAATCAACTTGTGAAATGGGCTTCTATACAAAACAGCTTTGATTTATATATAGGATTTATATATAGTCTATTGCTTTGTGTATGTGTGTGTAGTCCTGGTAAACCCTACATTATAGGGACAAAATGTCCCCACAAAGATGGCAATATCCAAAATCCTTGTCCTTGTGGGGAAATTTTTGGTCTTCTTTCAGGAAATCCGCTTAAAAATCATACTAAATTATGTTTTTTTTGAAAATGTAAAAAATGCAGAAAGTTTTCAGTGATGGGTAGGTTTAGGGGTAGGGTTAATTAAATATACAGTTTGTACAGTATAAAATTGTGTGTGAGAAAGAGAGAGAGAATGATCTCACCTCTACGGACATATCCAGGATACAAACAGCGCGAGCGTTCACTCCAGTAAGCGCACACTCTTGTTCCAGCCGTCAGAGTTTCCACTGTCTCCGGCTGCACATCTAAAACCTGAAACACATGGATGACTTTAAAAATTAACCTACATATCTGGCAGACATGCAGCTTATCAAGCATAACAAGTTGATTAAGTTAAAAGACACATGAAGAATACGAGACATCTACTTTGCAAAAAGCATGGATATCTTTGAGGCCTTCCCTTAAGGCAATTACAACCATGGGTATACCTTTCTCAAGATACGCTGTTTGTTGATTTTGGTCTCTTTGGTCTCAACGAGAATAAAAAGAGAGAAAATCAGCATCGCTGAATGGAGAGTCTGCTTTGAAATAATGGAATAAAAGAGTAGAGAGGTGAAAAAGGCCTAAATCGATGACTTTATAGTGAGGCTGGCAGCTCCCCTCCCACTACATAGAGCACATGCACAGAGGGCTCTTTTAGGACCAGTTCAAACGGGTCTGCTGTAGATACAGCCCTTTTGACAGACAGAGCAAACGGGGAGCCGAGGAGTTTTTGGCCAGGATATGCACTAAGCAGGCAATGGTGTTGGAAGCAAAACAACTGATAAGAAGTCTTAAAAGGAGCACAGGAAAGAGTAGGTTTCACTAAAACGGGGGGCTAATGCTAGTGTCTCCATGAAATCTGACTTTTAAAAAAAGGCATTTGTAGGTTTATTTCCCCCAAAACTATACAAGTATAAATAGTAATTTCTATCAATATACTGCTATTTTTTTTTAAGTACTATCTAGCCCAATATGGCAATGTTTAGGGCATGACCTAAAGGGCATCTGTTTATCCAACCAATGACAATTTTGCAATTCATTTGGTGAAGAAATTAAGCACTCCATCTACAAGTCCAGGGTGCAATATGATGAGAGAAATTACACTTGATTTAAAAAAATATATATTTCTAATATTCAACTTTTTCATTGTAAAGTCTCAACTTAATTTTAGCCATTTATAATTGATTGGATTGTGACGAGTGGGATTTTTACACCAAAGTGGAGTCAGAAAAAATTGAGTTTGCATTAAGGATCACATTCTTTAATGTTGACTTAAGTTTATGTAAACCTGAGCTGTGTTCGCTTTTTAATTCCACACTAGTTCCAGTAAAGCTGATTCACAAATATACACACAGGAATAATGCTGCAGGCTTATGGGTGAGTCCAATTTGTTAAAGTAGAGTGTAGCGTTCAATGTCAAAGCCTTTACTGTGCTAGCCTTCAGTGAGAATATAGTGCTCGCTCTCTCTGTCTTTCTATTCTCCCAGCTTTATCTCTCCCACAACTATGCACAATCACATCCAACACTGACACAAATGACAACCTCCTCTCTTTGTTTTGCATTTTGTGAACAATCAAGAGCTTTTTGTGTTGCAGCTTGTGGATTGTATCAAGAAGAGATATCGTCAGATGTTATGTGTACTGAACAGAATTTGAGAGTTGCATAGAGCATGCTCATTAATATGTATTTGAGGGAGACTGGGGACGGGTGTGTAGAGTTTGCGATAGGCGGTCCCTAGGCAGCGAGACACTTTTTTTCCAGCCCATGATACTGAGAGAGATGAATGAGAGAAGTAACGCATATAATGTATTCAAATGAATGCATGCTGACAAAGAGCTGTTGGTTTACGGTGTGTAATCAGCTCCCTTTTTCCCCGTCGGCTTAGATAAACTATGCGTGTAAGTGCAACCCGCAGTTCAGCCCCAAAGATGTTCCTAAATAAGATAAATAAACAAAAAAAAGGGATAAAACATGCTTTTCTGTACATCCTCCTGAGGGGCCACGCAGAACTAACAAGGAACAGCTATATACAGTCACAATGTGAAACTGTATATGAAGGAATGTAGTGGACTGCTGGACCGCATTAAGAGCAGCTAAGCTAAGAGTACTGCTTTAAGAAAACAACAACCAGACTATATTAGCGATATAAGAGTTCCTAGGGTTGTCTTCCCTCCTCTATCACATCCAGATGCTGAAGTGCTCCTTTACTGATGAATTTGTGCTCAATGAGATAAGAAATGAGCAATAAAAGACGCAAACGCAAAAGAATGCCTAAAGTTGGTTTGGAGTCCTTCACACACAGATCATAGCAGTTTACACGCTTCATGGCTAAGTAACTGCTTATCGGAACACACTCACACACACACAACCCCAGATGCTATGTTCCTAACTGCTTTAGCAGAGAAAGTCAGAGCTGGGATGGATCCAGCTTTGAGCTGATGGGGCTCTGGGGGAGAACAAGGGGTCTGTGAGAGCCTGCGAGGGTGGCCTGAAGGGCTGGTTCAGTCCGAGGGCTGTGTGGAGAGAGTCATGGGGGAATGAGTCCCCTGAAAAAGCTTTTTAAAGGGTCTCACCGCTTCCTGAAGCAGCTGCTCCAGAGAGTAGATCCTCGGCCTGTTTCCACGCTCTCCCTCAACGACAACACTATAGCTGAAGAGACAAAAATTCGGAACTGTAATAATCCATCTATCCATGTATCTATTCATCTATAAATCTATACATTTATCGTTCATTCGTTCCATCCACCCATCTCTAACTATCTAGTATGTAAAAATAAAAATGTTTACACTTCTGGTATTCGGGGTCAATATGACCCCACATTGAAATGAATAAGAAATGTGAAAAAAACTAAATATATTTTCTTCATGTGTCAAAAAAAAAAAAAAAATCCAGCATAAATCTGAAAATTTTTACATAGAAATGAAGGCCTAGTACTAGAGCATAAAAGCAATGTATCATAAAAAATAATATTTCATATTCAAGCTAATGGTGGAATTGTGAATTGTGGAATTGTGTAATTGTGTGGTATACTTTATATCTCCAAAAACACAGCTTTAATGAATAGATGAGAAGTAAACAAAAAATGATAAATTATTTGTATGATTAAAAATTTATATTTTTTGCACAATTACTCAATCAAATGTTGGGGTTGTATACTGTAGATCCCGAAGCCCAGAAGTGTAAACAGGAAACAAAGACCATTTGAAGGTTAATGTTGAAAATACAGGGTTGTTGTCTTACATATCAGGCAGGTCCAGTGTATGTACATAGGCAGCATACAGTAACTCGTCCTCTTTTGAGATTAACACTTTCAATCCATCCTTCAGGATTTCTTTGGTGAGAATGCAGTTGGGCAGGGCTGGTTGTGACAAAGACAGATTAAAGTGAGAGGTCATTCTCCTTTCACCACATGCAGGAGTATAACAGCATTATCTGTTTGTACATTTCTCACCCGGCAATGCACAGCCCACCGGCTCTGGTTCCTCCTCCTCTTCCTCTTCATCTTCCTCTCCCTCTGAGAAGCTGCTGTCGTCATCCATCCGGAATCCCTCATCGGCAGCAAAGCTCTCCAGCAAACGACTGACTGCTCGCCCCTTAGCCTGCTAACAGTCACGAAACGGCATGTGAGTCTCACACACACACACTCACACACCCCTAATGGCCCCGGAGAGAGTGATTCAGGGCTCCGACGTTCATTCAAACTCCCATACAAATATATCATAACCTCTCGCACCTTAACAGGTCCAATCTTGTGCACAGCCCTTGGTACTTAACATTGCTCAAAAAAGCCGTCATATATTAATGTGATGGAGGTTTCGTCACTTGGGGTGATGCTGTTCGGTTTTCATTTTACAAGTGTGTCTCTAGGGCGAGGCCCAGGTGAAGAATGATGCGTGTCTTTGTTCTCTATCGCACTACTGTTTGAGCAAAGCGGGAATTCTCCCCGCCCGCTGATTAGGCAGGCAAAGTCCCCTCGCATGCCTCACCGATGACCTCACAAAGCGCCGACAGTGACAGCCTTGACACCTACGGTGTAAATCCTTTCAAAACTATTGACTGTTTTATTTAGAAAATGCATGATTCAGCCCGTGAATTAGCAGGCGGATCCCATCTTATCTTTATTGTGAGTAGATTTACGAGAGCCCCTGACAGGACAAACCACACGAGAATTGCACAATCCCTCTTGGAGGGATGACTTTTTATGGGTGCCAAGAGGGCAAGGCAGAGAGATCTACGCCACTAGGGGCTAATTTGCAATGTGGCGCCGCAGCCTCGCTAGATCACACCGACGTTCAGCATACAACTCTTATAAATGAGCTCAAAAGTTCCTTGAATTCCTGGTCACCGGTATACATTTTATTTCGGAAGCGACCACAACGTTAGCCATCCAATTTTCAAGGAAACTGAGAGGAACCATTCCATACCTGCTTGTTTTTGATTCGTCTGCTCCAAGTGATGTCATCACACTGAGATGACAGTGCCTCTAACCAACAGCTTTTCCTCTGAAACAGATATATTAGCACTGTTAGAGCTTGTTTGAAGCCAGTTAACCAAAGCATTCCAACAAAACTAGCTGATACCTTGCCAAAAAGCACTGCACTCTTCCTGGTGGTGATTTCTCGTGGAGTAGGCAAGGTCTTGAGAAGGCTCGTGTGGTCAAAGGTGTTCTCCCTCGACCCCTCTCTCCACTTAGAGCCAGTCAATCTCCTTTCCTCCTCCAGTTCTGAGTGGTTATGGTCAGCACTGACCAGGGCTTGCCTACAGGGGGCCTTCCTTCTCTTCACCTCTTCTTTAGCGATGGACACATTCAAAGACCCTGGAGGGAAGAGAAAAAAAGATATTTAAGAGTAACAGTGAAAGATGAATGTTTGTGAATGATATCTGTGAATCCCTGCTGTCTAATTAATTAAGGATGTAACATTTACCGTATCCCTGTCTTTCTGTTTTGTTCTTGGCTTTCTGATTGGCCTCAAGCTTCAAGATGGAGCATTGTGAAGGACGGCCGACTCCAGACAGTTGCTCTTTAGATGATAGATTCTTGAAGCCCTCTGCCCCTTCCTCGCTGTTGTAGATGCCGTCATCTTCCTCCTCTGTGAAAATGATGGATCGATTGAATGCATTGACATCTTGACTGGACCACAGTTCACAGCAGGCATCTGAATCGGTCATGGTAATGGTGAATGCAGCCTGACGATTCCTCTCACTGTATGATTTGTTCGATATTTAGCATGATGAAGTTCATGAAATGGGTGCCAACTGTGACTGTAACTGTCAACGTTCACAGGAACTGTGGCAGTCAGGAAAGTCTAGTCACTGACAGGTTTGAGTATCTGAGTATAGCTAGTATCTGACACTTGCTTACAGCCACACACGCATTACCATTCCAGGTTTGGAATCACTATGAAAAATAAATTTTAAAAAAAATCTGTTCTTTGAAATTTTGGGATACTGCCCACAATTTGCTGGATGGAAACACCAAGGTGAAAAGAAAAAGTATAACATTCTCTTGAAGTGATTTATTTAACACTGTGATTTCCCCACAGAGCTGTTACTGTTTAAAACTAAAACTAATCAAAAATAAATCAATAAATAAGATTAAAATCCTTTAAAAACTTAAGCAAATATTAGAAATGTTGCTTTCACACCTAACTGTAATATGTTAAGTGCTAAAATTATAAACTAAAAGCTAATGAAATGACTAAAATAAAAAATGTTTCCCAATAGATACAGCTTCCATTTCTATTTCTACTGCATAACATAGGTTCACAAGTTCATAACATGGATGGAAACAGCTATTGACACCAGGCATTCTAGCTGTCAGTTTATTAAGACATTCAGATAAAGTTACATGTCATGCTTTCTACGGCACTATTTTAGTTTTTTTGCATTTTGTACTGTATTTTCGATGACTTTTGAATTTGAATTCCTTACAAAAACATACAAATGTCTTTGTGCTTCCCAATTTTTGAGCAGTAACGTACGCACAAAAAGTCATCCTCGCATGCTTGGGTGTCACAGATATGTATTGGCAGATGCCGTCTGTGGGCTTTGCGTCTCGCATAGAGCGGAGATGGCACGGTGGCAAGCAGTGTCGGGTGTCAACACAGTGCTGACACACTTGTCACTTACAAGGCGCTCGTCAACACTCTCGCAAGCTCGTGAAATGTGAAAAGGATAACTTTCAGGGCAATTAACAGAGCGGCAGCTCCATCGCCTAGCTCGACCGCAGGCGTAGCTCACATTAGCGGTCATTACTGCCATGATTTCATCTTCACTTTCACTTACAGAGGTGTGTTTGCAGGAAGCGTGGACTAAAACATTTAGTTGAACTGGGGAGGGAGAGTACAACTCGTTTCCATATAGGTGTGGCATTCTGAACGCAGCATGATGCAGGCTAGCGTTACCGCTCGGGTTTTGCCCAATGCATGCCTGTGGAGGCATCGTTAATTTTTTTTAACGCCATGACAGTCGAGCAGGGAAACGAGAGCGTCCACTGATCGTCATGCTGGAATGCCTCTCTCTCGGCCCATAACTCACCTGAGTTGCTGTCGGAGGGAGCGATGCCCTTCTCTGTAGCTTCTAGCTTGCTATCGGTCACAGCCGTGTCGCACATCAGCTGCTGAGTTCGGGTTGGCAGGGGTGAGGAGCTCAGGATGGCCTTTGACTTCACGCCTCTTCTCATAGTCCGCTTCCCATCGGATCCCTGGTGGACTGCTGCCCTGCTGCCTGCTGGGATAGAGCAGATGTACTTCACATTTCTAAATAATCTACAGTAATCTAAATACGAAAGCAATTAAAAGGAATTTGTCACATATGTCTAGTTTATATAATGTTTACCTGTGTCACTGTTCTCTCCAGTTTTGTTACAATGTGTGTGTTCTTCTTTTC
Organism: Cyprinella venusta; assembly: GCA_038021265.1. NCBI lineage: Eukaryota > Metazoa > Chordata > Actinopteri > Cypriniformes > Leuciscidae > Cyprinella > Cyprinella venusta. The sequence goes on from CM075877.1 coordinate 25,011,852, forward strand.
CACTGTGCTCTCGGGACAGATGTTCTGTAATAGTACTCTGCGTTTTGGTCTCTCTGTGACACAACAGGTTCACCAGTCTCGATCCACGCTTAACTTTGGCTTTCTGCTTCAGCTGTGAACAAGCTTTCTGCTTAAACTTAGTGCTCAGCAGTCTTGGCCTGCCTCTTGGCCTACAGTGAGCCTTCATCTGAAAAAGAAAGAGGAAAATAATTAAAATAATGTCAATATTTGTCTTGCATTTTTATAATGTTTGCAAGGCAGCGTTGTATCGATGTTCTTATTATTTCCTTTTTTTTTGGTCATTGCATGGCAATATACTATTGATGTTTCTCTCTTTCACTAAATATTTATTAATACGATTAAATGTTATTTCTTAAATATAAACTGATGCATTATGTATTAACCAATCAACAATTTATAATAATGAAAATCATTTGACTTATTCAAACTCTAATTGATAGTGATAACTTAATTCTGATATTGTTATACAAAATTGTGATGGGTCTTCCATTTTACACATGTATTTAGCCATGTGTGTGAGAACAAAAAAACACTAACTGATTGACAGCAAACAGTGTTTTGTGTCATGCAGAGATGTATAAAGTACTAGAAACCCGGACTTGAGTAAAAGTACAAGTGCTCTATCAAAAAAGTGACTTGAGTAGAAGTTGAAGTGCTCTTTAAGCACCACACTAAAGTAGAAGTACTAAAGTATTCAACATTGTACTTAAGTATTGCAAGTAGTTCACTACTTAAGTACTAAAAGTAAAAGTACAAGTATTGTGTCATGTAATTATTAAAGAAAGCAGTCAAAAGCAGTCAAATAAGGCGCTTTGGCGGGATACAAATTTGCTTTGGCGGCCGCCAAAAAAAAATTCATTGCAGGACAACCCCTGCATTAGTAGTCAATGTGTGTGTTAATCAATACCATTACCCTATAAAACTGGCATGTGATTTAGGCAGCATGAAAGCCAACTTGCAACGAATGATTCGTAAAATTTTTTATAATTGACGAGTAACTAGCAGAACATTAAAAAACTATCGAAGTAAAAGCATTAATTTCATCGAAAATATCTACTAAAACAATACTCTAGTAGAGTACAGATACAGCATTTTAGTACTTAAGTACAGTACTTCGTTACTATACATCTCTGGTGTCATGACAACAGAAACGTGTAAGATGACATTAAAAAATAGAATAAACTAATTTGATTTGATTTACACAAAGAATGTTCCACATTTTACTCTCAACAATGACATGATTGTCATGTTTACTGGTCTTGTTTTCTTGCATTTATTTGAATGCTGAATATTTCTTTTGTACATGTACTTAATCGTCTGACAAAAAACAAACAAAACAAAAACACACCAATCAACCACAAATGTTTGGCCTTTAAAATCAAACCAACAATGATGACAGCTGTGATAATTGTGAATCATTGTGAATTGGTCTCGTCTTGCATTTAGTTGAATCATAAATAGGGATGGGTCTTTCCTTTCTTACAAAAAATTTAACAGAAAACAAACTAAAACGAACACTGTTCAGCAGCATCATGACACAGCAAACTTTAAGGGGACATTTTAGAAGCGATTAGCTACGAACCTGTGTGCTAGAGAGATGGTGGTAAGGGCTACTGGTCATCCTCCTCTTCTTCCTCTTCCTGTCTCCGCCTCCAGTCAAGTCCTCCACTGTAAGCAGACCGGGCCCCGCCCCCGCTCCAGCCGACCTGTCCATCACAACAGAGAGGTATTCATGAGGGGAGAGAAGAACGAAGGATGAAAAGGAGAGATCAGAGGCGAGCGGAGGGCTTGCCTTCCCTCTCTGTGGCTCTCTAATGACCTTCTTTTCAGGCTTTGATGAATGGAGAGGCAGGGGCTTGGTTCCCCGCTGCACGCTTGAAAAATTGGGATCTGACGCCAAACCGAGAAATATCTGAGAGAAGTGCTGGTAAAGCAACCTCCCACTCATAATTTTGTTTGTTCTTTTTTTCCTCGCTCTCCCTCGTCTCGGTCTCTCCGTCTCTGCTTACTTCTTTTCCATTCTGTGCCAATGGTTTCAGGGCTGTGAATTCCAGCATTACATTAATAAAAAAAAACCCTTCTCTGTCTTATTACCATATCAATGCATCTGTTCCTGCACAAAGCAGTACAATGCATAGGCCTTCAGGAGGGCAACGAGAGAGTGAGTGTGTGTGTGAGTGTGTAGCCAACCATCTAGTAGACCTATTACACTGAAATAAGGCTCATACACTCGCTCTGCGGCGATCGGCCTCTCGTTTTGCAGTGTGTAAGCATCAGTGTTTTTTACTCCTGAGAAACAGACAGCTACTTCGAACTCGCCACAGGCTGCCTTAGTCTACGGTCGGGGCGGGGGGTGGCGGCACAGACATCAGCTGGCCCGTCAGTCACCAGGATGATTGGCAGGTGAGTGTCAGAAGCCGTGTCGGCATGTGGTTGGTGAATTCCAGCCTCCCTTCTGTGTCCTAGCGACAGCTATAGTCAGCTACTCCCAAAGCGACCCCGAATCACGACATGAAGACATTTTTAATTTTTCTTGTTAATCGAGGTGCCACATCACCAACTTGACCTTGTGATTTCTGCTGTGCTGGATGCGGGACTGTTTCCCAGCATGCACAGCGACATGCATAAATCAATTACCGCCTCATTGTTTACATTGCTTAATGTTAAATCCAAATTTGTGCAACACCATTGTTGTGTTTCTTTAACGAGAGAGGAATTTTCCTGTTTATAGAGTGGTGTGATGCCAATTACTTTCCAGTGTTTATTTTATTATAGTGTTTCCAGTATTTTTATTTTTTTTTATGTTTGGTGCTGCAGTGGCTGTATTCGTGAGCCCAAAACGATTTCCCATCGGGACAATAAAGTATACCTAACTTAACCTAACCAGCCGGAAAATTTAGATTTGCTCTGAAATTTAGTCTGGCAAAGAGCTCATTCAAGCCCGTTTTCAATCCGTCGAAATCACGGCACCAATCAGAAACGTTGGGGCGGGCTTTACAAGATGACGACAGCGCTGGGAATTTGAAGCAGATTTTGTAGCCTACATTACATCGCCGTCGAACACCACCCGCGTCTGTTTTAAGCGATTTGAACGTTTCCTTTTTGGTTAAAAACGAAGAAAAGGACAACACTCGGAGATGTTTCTCCACCGCTCTGCATCCGTCATCTCCTTCACCGCTCTGATTTTAGGTCTATCCGCGACGTCCGTTGGTGACGCCCCTCTGGAAATGATTAGTCTATGACACTTTGCCAGACCATAACTCAGTTACAACTGAGAATGGTCTGGTTTTAACCAGGCTAAGTGCATATTTTACCTTTATGATGGGCGCCATATTTGCAAGTTTGAAAACCATAATTATCATTATACAAGTGTCACAAGGTGTCATTTCCCTATTCTGCAGAAATCCTCATTTTAAAATACTGCTCATGGCAACTACTCCTAATTTAGATTTGAGGAGCAAAAAAAAAGTGGACCAAATTTGCACTGAGCATCTCAACTAGGTTGAATATTTACTTGTAAGACCCACTAAAAGTGCAGCTCTGGCCAAATTGATCTGCACATAACTGATCTGGCACTGCCCACTGGGTCTCACATGGATAATTGGTCATTAATAATTGATATAATAATAATTGATTAATGAATAATGAAATACTGAATAATTTGTTCAGCTGAACAACGCAAGTTCGCTCATGCTTTTGGAGTATTTGGCTTTCCATGCACCTCATAACTAAATAAAAAGGCTCTCGTGAAGATGAAGAAGATTACTTTGCCATGCATATGCAAGGGTCTAAGCTAAATAAATACATGTGGTTTTTCAGGAATTACCCATTTAGAAGAAGACCTGGCAGAAAGGAATGATACAAAATATATATGCACATGCACAAAGACATTCACATAGACACACACTCATATACTGTACGCATTCTCCACACAAGCCCAGCACTGGCTGCGTTGTTTTCCACTCTTCCTTTCAGCTGTCTGAACACTGGCTGTCTGCCCTTTACTCAGGCCGGTGCTGTCAGAAAGAATCAGTGTCCCCACTACATAAACCCTGGCCCTCATCCTCAATACAAAGAGCCCCTGCTTTAGCTGGAGATGGAGGGAGGATACCCGCAGAGACAGAGAGGCACGGATACATGACCAGATGGGTGGAAAAAAACATGGACCATGCTCTAAAAAACCTCAGTAGAAGAGTCATTCAGATTTGTAGATGGCAACTTTCTCAGGGTGTATTATAAGTTTAGAAATAAAGACCGGGTTCTCTGGAGTAATATAAAAATGTATAACAGTTGCGCACAAAGCTTGACAGCCGCATAATTTTCCTTATTATTATTATCAATGTTGAATACAGTTGTGCTGATTAGTATTTTTGTAAAAACTGTGTTGCATTTTTTTTCTGAATTATTTGATGAATAGAAAGTTTACTTGAAATTGAAACTGTGTAAAAATGCAAAAGTCTGTACTGATCAAATCAGTGCATCGTTGCTAAAAAAGTAATGACCCCACGATTCTGACGTGTATAGTGTCTATATAAATGTATTAACTATCTATATTTATATATAAATACATATATGACTTATTTGTGTAATTAAACTTATTATGGACATTATTACTACTATCAGAAAAGCCAGGGTACACCAAAGCATCACTAAATAGAAAGAGAAGCAGCCAAAGATCAATGTGGACACAAATGAGTATGACTGATGTAGTGAAATGAAAGTAAGAACAGAGAGGGAGGGTTAGAGAGAGAGAGAGAAATCCAGAGGGAGTCAGCTGACCGACCGGAGCTGGATCAATGGACACTAACCTCTATCGACTTCCACCACATGTGACGTGAACATCCCCATTCTCAACATCTGCAATTCTACATCCGATAATTTCATCCAAAAACATCATATTACCCACCACAATCCCCATTCCAAACCACACCTGGAGATTCATTATTGTTTTTCGGGAAAAGATGCAACAAGCACAACAGACCTGAGGGGAACTGGAGGAAAAAATGGTAAAGCACAAAAGCATTACCAAGAGTAAACTGTTCAGCTCTGAACAGAGTAGAGAGAGTGTTGAGTGCACTTCCCTTTCTCCTCCTCATGGCACAAGTACATCTATCCACAGATCCTCAACCACAAACTCATTAAGAGCCTTAATAAAGGCACAGTTTTGGTCAAAACAGGGAATAAAGCTTCGGTCTGCCGTATCAGAGATTCGCTGCTTCTGCATTTAAATGCCACAGAGTCTCCAAAACCCCCGAGGCCCGGGAGACCAGGTAACCGTGGAAACCTGATTAGTAACCCGACACCTGGTCCGAGGCAGGGTTTGGTGTGTGGTTGCTTCAGCTTGATGAGGACTGTGGCATGGGCGTCTATTAAAGAGCAGAGCTGACAGCCCCCCCGCCCTACCCTCTTCTCTGCCTGTCGCCACCCATAGGCGACCTTCTGACCTCCTGACCCCGAAAGGCCCCTCTAGTCCTTGTGTCAACTCCATGTCACATTCCTGCTGTTGAGAGAGTGTGTGTGCTTGAGCGAGTATGCTGGGAGGAGAATTCACAGTCCTCTAATTACAAACCCCTTCCCCTCAGAGAGGTCAGGATTACACAGTAATGCTATTCAGGGAAGGGCATTGATTAGCAAGACACAATCATCAAGCTGAGAGAGAGAGAGAGAGGAGAAGACAGCAGAAACGAGCAGGAGAAAACGGTCATGTGTGTGTGTGTGTTCCTGCCATGGTCCCCTTCACAGTCCAATAATCAAATTCTAGCATTCTCTCTGAAAAAAGATGCTGAATGTTGCTATTATTTACCATTGAAACCCTCAATCATTCTGGCAAGTGAATATATATCGGCATAAATCCCAGCATAAGAGCACTCTGCTGTTTTATCATATGCAGGAAACCGTCTGACATCCACAAAATGGCCAAATAGGTTCTGTTTTCATTTTAAACTGTACGTTTTGTCAATTTAAATCCAACAAACTTGCTCAAAAAGTGCACATATGCTATTTTTCTACTTGTTCAAATGAATATCACCTTATTTATTTGACAACATTTACACATTTTTAAGTGTCCGAATATATTTTGTGGCTAACGTACTCTACTGTTCAAGCATGTGGGGTTTGTGAGATTTTTCAACGTTTTTTGCAAAAATTCTCTGATGCTCACCAAGGCTGCATTTATGTGATCAATACAGTAAAAACAGTAATACTGTTAAATATTGTAGTTTAAAATAACATTGATAGCAATTATTTTACAGTCCTGTAACCTAACATTAACCCATGTAGTTACCTTATATTAACCAGTAATTTCTTAGGTAAGTACACTGTCTTTAGTGTCATTTTTGATCAATTTATTTTACAATTTAAATTATAATTTAGCAATTTCTTAATTATTATCGTTGTCTAATTTGAATATATATAAAAAAAAATTGAAGATAAATTTACCTCAGAAGCAACACTGCATAAGACATTATGACTTGTCTTACTGCATTAGAACTCTAAACAATTTAAAAAAAGAATAATATCATGAGCAGTGTTGCATCTCAAGTAAATTTGTTTTAGCATTTTGTTAGTGTTTTTTTAAGGAAAGCGTTTTTTTTTTTCCCCAGAAAGCAAGTCAAAAAAAACCTACTCCCATGGCCTCATGGGATGGTAGAGTGTCTATCAAAGGAAACTAAGCATATTTGAATACAGGGTTAGCTGTGGTCTGGTCTAAAATCTGTCTCCAATCCATGCTCCCATGATGCACCATCAACACCCTTAACCTTGTCAAATGACCCCTTTGACCTCAAACAGATTCGGCCAGATGCCGAAGGATGTTGCACTTTTTAGTACACAAATATATGAGGGGAGTGAAAGACTGAAAGAGCCCACATACAAATCCAACAATGAATGTTACCACTAAATTCCCCAATAATTCATGCCGTCTGCCATCAAACTGACATAAACCATGATGGGAAAGTCAAACCTTGGCTTTGATCTGTCATTCCCTAAAGGGTCTCCAAAAAGAAAAAAAAAATGTAATTTTATGACTCGGATACATTTTAGTGCGGGAAGTTGTCATTTGTTTTATTTGTCAGGGGAGGTTTATTAACGACACGGATAAATGTGCGCTGGGTATAGCGTGTGTAATTAAGCTCTAGCTCCTGCTTTTCATTAGCACGCTGCTAATCAACCAGGCTAGTAATAAAATGGGTGGTGTTTTGTTAATCAGGTAGGGTAAACTTGATTTGACCGAGTTTATCAAAACGTCTACGGCTCGACATAAACAGAGGTGTATCTCAGGAGAGAACGCTCATCCATCAGAGTGATAACTTAAAGCCCTGACTTTGCGCAGGCAATTGGTCTCCGCGCTTTATCAAATTAATATCGCCGATGCGTCATGGGTTAGAAGGGAGTCGAAACACTTGTAGATAATCAATGGAAGTTGTAAATATGATTAATGACGGCTCTTTGCACTGATTAAGCACTTAGTCTGCCTTGTATGAACTGATAGGAGCCTTCCACACTTATTTACATACACACACTCAAAAGAGTCGGGTTGCACACGCACGTTCAGAATGAGTTCACTAACGTAATCTATCAAAACATCTCCTATCTAGACTGTTATTAATGCATGTGAAGCGTTTGGCTGCAGGTAAGGAATTGTTTCCTGAGCTAGGCTTAATACTGGTCGCAGTAAAGCTCTAATTTAATCTCAACTCTCTCGCTCTGGAAACTGAAAGAGAGTTTTCATTAATAACATAAAAGAGCTGTGGAAGAATCGCACATATTTGCTGCTCTGCAGAATTATTTGATTCTAAACACACAGATAGGCCTACAATTTATACATCTTGTATAGCAATTAAATGTAGCTAATTATAACTAGATTGTTAGCATATATCGGGATTAGCGACAAATCTTTTCTTCCATATTGTGATAAACAATGAATTATCAAAAAAGAAAAAAAAAACGTAGGGTGGTCTAAGTCTACGGGGGGTGGGGGGTGTTTAAGTCATTTTATCATCTATCGATGGAGTCTAAAATATTTAAAAAAAGATAACAGCATAGTTTGAAGTACCAGTAAATTTAATTAAAACACAAGCTGGTCCCAGCAAAGCGAGTCAGAAATGTGTCCCTCACAAATACATGGAAACACCAAGCATGAAGAAACAAGTAGAAAGGGAAACACTCACTTGACTTTTTTAGGGGCATCTGTGGGGATAGGGGGCGTGGACTTGCGCTTGCGTGGCCTTCCGGGTCCTCGACGAGCTGGACTGCGTGAGGTCTCTTCTTTCCTGTAAACACACAAACACGCACACACACACACACGGCCTGTCAATCACTCTAATTCACACTAATGATGTTGAATGAAACGAAACACTAAGCCATCCTAATTGTGAGAGTGGACTAGAGGAAAGACTTAAGCACAGCTCAGGCTTATGCAAAGAGGGCTCAGCACACACTGGGTGGTCTCAGCAGAGCGTTGCGAGGGGACAGAGAAAGAGCTGGAGAGAGACTGAGCGTGCGCTGGGGGATCGAAGAGAGTTCGATCTCTCCGTGCATGTGTGTAAATGGGTTTTGAAAGGTGTGCGGAGTGCATTTATATGTGGAGGGTGTGTGTTTGTGAAAGTGGTCTGTGGTTCACTCACTGGTGGTCATGTTTTCTCTGAAGCTTGGCAAGCTCTCTCTGTTTTTCCTTGTAGCGCCGCTGCAGTTCTGCCAGCCGCACACGCATCGCTAGCTCCTCCCGGTCGAGCGTTTCCATGGTACCCTTAACAGGACACACCTACACAATGGAATAATCTCCAGTGAGTTTACAGTAAAAATGCCTTTCAACGTTCTGTATGACCGTTTTTCTTCCATAGAAAGTGAATAGAGATATTGTGGATAATGTTCACAATGCTCTTTCCATACAGTAAAACAATATAGTGATGACTCTCCAAAAAGGACTAAAAAGCACCAAAAAATATTATAAAATTGGTCCATTTGAATCAGATTTGTATGAGAAACAAACTGAAATTTCTGTTGTTAATAACTACAAATATTATTTGAATTGCAAGTAGAGGTGGACAATTTGGGGGGAACAAAATCTAATTGTAACTGCGATTTAAAATGTGATTTTTTTAAAAGCCTCATGTTTGCTATGCTTATGTACAGAGCTGTACAAGTTTTGCCAAAAATGTTGCTATTACATCTCAATATGACTATAAAATAACAATAATTATCATTCAAGCTTTAATACTGGCAAAAAAAAAAAATTGCAGGGACCCCCTAAAGCTTCTCTTTTGCTATTGTTTTAATCGCAAGTTTGGGAAGATGGTGAGAGTTGCATCTACGCTATCTCACGACCAACTCGTACGAATTCGTACGAGTGATTAAAAAGTGGCTAATTCGTTCTAATTCATACGACCTCACTCGTACAAATTCGTACGATTTGTCCAAACCCTCGTGATGGGTAGGTTTAGGGGCGGGGTCAGGGGTAGGTCATTCGTACGAATTCATACGAATTGGCCAATTCATAAAATAAGTACGATTTAGCAAAAACGTACTAATTCGTACGAGTGAGGTCGTAAAATTTGTACCGAATTAGCCACCTCGTAATATTCGTACGAATTCTCGTGAGATCGGGTTGATTGCATTCATAGTAGTTGGAATGTTAGAGTTCATGTGGAGGAGCATTTACTGTGAAAAGAGCCATTCTCGGAGACACAGAGAACATTGCAACACAGTGCCGCACATCGCTCTGAAACATACAGCGCATTATATTTAATTAAATCATTGTGATTTGATAATTGCACACAGCCATATCACGATTTCAGTTTTATTTCATTTAATCACGCAGCGCTGACTGCAAGCGTTACGAGATTAGGCATCATGTGTTTAATGCAACAAATTAGAATATGCAAAAGCGCTAATAAGATTTGAGAGCTACAGTTGAAGGAAAGATTTTTCGTTTTATTTTTTACAGGAGTGCAACTGCTGACTGTAGTATAAACAATGTACAAACAAGCAAATGTAAATGAATGAACATGTACCGGTTCAGGCCGTGGCGTCCACCTGCACTTCCTGCGCAGATTGAGAATTTTGCGGAGGGGTGGGGTTGAGTCTACTGGAAGGGGCGGGGCCAGCTCCAACGCCCGGGCGGCAGCTAGGGTTGCCAAACTTTGAAGGTCAAAGGTCAACATGTCTTCTTCTGCACAAAGTGAGAGGAAACGAAGAGATTAAAAGAGACATCACATTATCTGATCTTATATGACAATGACAGAAATGAGGAAGAAACAGTAAGAAATCTGCCTAGGGCAGGGGAGTCCAATCCTGTTCTTGGAAGGCTAACTTCCTGGAGATTGTTGCTCCAACAAGCCTCCCTGGAAGTTTCTAATAATCCTGAAGACCTTGATTAGCTGGTTCAGGTGTATTAAACAAGATTAAGATCAAATTTGAAGTTAATTTGAAGGCAAAGTTAGTTAGTAGTTCACACAACAATTCAAATTCTGTCATCATTCCAAACTTGTATGACTTTCTTTCTTTTGCGGAACAAAAGATATTTTGATGTCGGTTCCAAACGACTGGACCAAAAAACAAAACAAATTTCAAAATACATTCCTTTGTACTCCACAAAAGAAATGTCACGAGTAAATGATGACAGAATGTTCTTTTTTTTTGCTTTTCCCTGTAATCTTCATCATTGTCTTAGACGCATCAAGATGTAGTTCTTTTCTGACCCTTTTCACACGTTATGAACCCTGTTTACATGTGTATTTAGTGGGAATCACTTAAGACAGATGTTAATGCCATGTAAACTGAGGCCCCTGTCTCTCCATGTATATTCAAAAGTGACCTAGCAAAACAGACATCCAGTCTGTCCCAGTAGATGCAAGCTGAAAAAAAAAACCTGTGAAGGAGCAAAAATAAAAAGAGAGTGGAAGAGAGAGAGCGCGAGAAAGAGGAAAGCCTCAAACGGTACAAAGCCGCCTCTAAGCACGCCGCTGTTTCCTGACAGCACTTTGTGCTTTCAGAGGCTGAATGAGCAATGATGATAGCTATTAACCAGAGAGCTTATCTCTGTACATGAGGCTTAGATGCCAGGAGCCATGTTACAGAGAGAAAGAGAGAGAGAGGGGGAGAGAGAGAGAGAGATGAAGAAGGGCGAATTCTCAACATTTATCACTGTCATTAGGGCAGGCCACATGCTCAGTCTCCACTCAGCCAATGAGGCTTGAATATTCATGACAGCCAAAGCTGGCCTGGGGAGACTGCGAAGACTGCATGAATGTGTATCTGTGAGCGTCTGTGTCTGTGTTAGCGGGCATCCACAGCTCGCTTTTCTGTTGCGTCACTGCAAGGCAGGGGCACAGTATGACATCGGCGAGGAGAGAGACTGAACAAGGGGGGGAAAGAGGGAGGGGAGAGAGGCAATAAGAAGTAAAGTGTTTATTGAGCTATCTATTTATTCGCAAACATCCCCTCATTACTAACATGGAAAGAATCCAATTTTCTTCTCCGAGGGGAAAAGCACAGTGCACGAGCAGACCTGCGCGCAGAGGGCAGAGAGCAAGAGATCCAAACCAAACGAGAGGACAGGAGAAGAGGGTGGTGAAAACTATAAATCTCACAAAAAAAAAGTCATATCACATTTACCACAAAATAAAAAAGAGCTTTTTATATTTAAAAAAATAAAGCCTATTTAAAACATCATTAGGTCAGGCATCTTGAGATTTTTTTTTTTTTTTTTTGAAAGTTGAATTTCTTTTAATACAAGGTTCTCATAACACAAAGTCAAAGGGATTCTTCTAGTACGTTTACAAAGAAATCTTTTTTTTTTCTTTTTCATTACAATTAAGCACATTTTCCCCAAAGATTCTCAGTGTCACATTTTATGTTTCCCCCCATTATTCTCAAAGTTGATTCTCATTCTAAATGGTGATTATAAATCAACATGGTAGTATTTCTTTAATTTATACGAATTTAATACTTTACATACTGAATAAACACTGTACAATTTATAGTAATAATAAAATAATGCAATTCTTACCATTACAATAATTAGAACTGGGCCAGAAAATGCTCATAACAGTCATGTCAAAATATATATTTTTTTTAAAAAAAATAGGCTTGATTTGCAAATGCAAATACTAAGAATTTCCCATAATTTTCAAAATTTTCCATTACTGTATTGAATTACTACTTTAAATACTTCATTTATAATAATAATAATACATTTAAGAATTACAGTAATGAGAATTGGATTGGAAAATGTTATTAATCATCATTGAAATTGTTAATGTACAAATATATAACATAAAATAATACATTTCTATTTTTTTTTTTTGGGGGGGGGGGGGTGACATGGACATGTTCTTGACACATTCTGTGAGATTTGCCTCAAAAGGGAGGAAGAAATGTGAATGACAAGTTGTACAGGCTTTAAAAGAATTATAGCCGCATGAAGGAAATCTCTCAGCTGAAACGCAAAGTGAGAGAGACAAGTGAACAGAAAGGAAAAAAAAGAATGAAACACAAGATGAGGAAGACTGGATTATGGGGGTCTGGGAGGGTCTTTGGTTTCCCACCTTGGCTGAAATCATTGTGCCACTTTTAGCCCTGTGGTGGTCTTTTTGAAATCGATGCCCATCGCCCTGCCTTAATGAAACCGGTGGGGACCAGACCGGCACATGGATAGAGTGATGAAAAGAAAGCAAGATGTATGAGAGGGATGGAAAAGCTGAGGCCCAAAAAAAGAAATGAAAATGAGAGAGGGTAGGAGAAAAGACAGATAATGCTCATTTAGCACAGACATCTGTGTGTGTGTGTGTGTGTGTGTGTGTGTGTGTGTGTGTGTTGGGGGTGGGGGGAAAGAGAGCAGCAACACTGTGATATCACTAACCAATCAATAACAACTACCAACAATACTTCAAAGAACCTCTCAAAATCTATATAATTTTATCACACGTTATTTGTCCGTACTTCACAATGCCCATAACACCGCAAGGAATGTTAGCGGAGCACCTGAGACGTCTGCCATAGATAAGGATGCTTGAAATCAAATCGGTAAATCACCGAAGAGTAAACCCAATCGCATATGAAATCTTTAGCTGGCGAGAGATCGGGTCCTGACAGCGCGCGCGGCCGCCTCACCTCCAGTTCTTTAATAATTCAGAGACGGGCGTGTTTATTGATGACTTCTTCCCCACTGCAAAGAGCTTTATCATATTCTCTTATTAGTCCCTTTAGTGCAGCTTGCTCAGACAAGAATTACACAGCAGATTACATTCCTGTTTTAATACGGGCAGAGAACGCACACACAAACACAGCTAAAACCAATTTTTTTTTTTCCTGAGTGGTGTGAGAGTTAGGGATTTCTCAGCTGCTAGAGGATGCTGGCGTAAATAAAAACATCCTTTGGCAGGGAGACCCTAAACGGTCCCTGGAAAAGCAACAAGCCTTTAAAACTGTGCTCACAAACAATGGAGCCTAATTAGCCGGAAAAAAAACGGCGGCGTCCTGAGAGGAAAAAGATCAGCTGTTTTTACTATTTCATCAACTTCGCACTGTGGGACTCGAAGAGCTGTGGGAAAGCGCAGAGGCTTTTTTCCATCTAAAATGAGGCTTATAAAAGTGATCAAACAGGTTTGAGGAGCAGGGGCAGGGGAGCCGTCCCTCAGGATGAGCGAGTGGACACAGTCCAATCCGGCGGACCCGGGGGGAACTAGCTATCATTAGAGCTGCCTTTTAAGACAGACTGAAGCCCTTTAAAAACACGGCCCCCTCCTCACCGCTCCGTCTTAGTCTCTCCCACAGGAAGTGCTGAACCCCAAAAGATGGGGGAGCATTTGATCTGTAGGCAGGAGTGCAAGCTAGTGCACAGTTGAGTGAGCGAGTGTGTGTGGGTTCCTAAAGTGGAGAGCTGGACGGTCAGCTGAGAGTTAGTGTTTGTGTGTATTCCGGTGCGTCTCTGCACAGTATTGTCGGGATGGCGGTGTGGGGGGTGGGGGGCTTTGTTATCTTTCCTTCACACAAAGCCTGGAGATCTGGCTGAGCTGAAAACCCTATTTTTTGCACCTCTTTTTGTGGGGAAAGGGAAAAAAAAGAAAGCCTCTGTCGTGGTCTTCCCCTGCCGCCTGTATCACAGCGCTACAAGACCACTCATGCAAATCACTGATGAGGAATTCAATTGTGTGTGATTGGGCGTGCTTTCTATTGTGATAAGAAAGAACAGAGCGGCCATTTCTTTGTTTTTTTTAAACTACCTTTTGTAAACCTGTTGGTGCTGGAAATGTTACAAGAAGGACAGTCTTCCGAAACTGTGGGAGTTGATGTGGTTTATGGTGTACATTGGTAAGGATGTAACCAAATGAGATCGGGGTGTCTTTAAAGTACTCGTAAGTATGTACTTAATAGTTCTCTTTTAGATGCAAGTATATTTTATAATATTTCAATAGTCCAAGTTCAACAAGGAGAGGAGCTTGCACACATAATAGTAGAAAATTTCTTAAAAATATATATATATATTTTAGAGGTTAAATCAAAAGACAAAAAATTTTGATTTACATAATCAGTTTCATCTACGGCTTTTTGCCATGTTTTGAACATGTTTCAATAGCCACGAAAGTTAGCAATCAAACTGTTAAATCGACCAGCTTAGCATAGCAATTCAGCATGAAATTAAATTACCCTTCCTATTTTTAAAATGCATTTTAGTTGGCTTATAGTGGATGATTCATCCTTGCATATATTTAATTTTTGCATTTTTAGTGAAAGCGGGCCCCACCTTTTGCTTACAAATCACATTCAGATCTGCCTCCATCTAATCAACAATTGATAGATATATCCAAGTCATAATTTTTTTCTATAATCTGTTTCATTCAGAAATACGTCACAATACCGAAGAAAACATCTGTCGCTACTTCTGTTACATCGCGACTTTAAGTCTCTTTTGATTAGCTTGAACATGATATCACAATGACACACTATGTTTTAGGTATTAAAATCAGCTACCACAGGAAAATGATCTTGCACGACAGCAGTAATTAGATGCTCACTGTTACAGCCGAAGCCTCATGTGAATGTTTTTGTATCTTGTGACTATCTAGATACAAGCTGTTTTTTTTTGTTCTTTTTGTTGTGTAGCTGATCTAATGCGTATATTGCTTACTCATTCCTTTAAGAGTGAAGTCTACAGTGAAGTTGTCTTGGTTTAGGTATGGTACTAATTTGAATGTTTATTTCATTTGTATTTTCTTCTTCCTTTGTGTGAATGCTAGGATATGTGAGTTTGTGTGCATTCGTTATTTTTTTAGTCCATAATAAACGTTGGTTAGATTGCACCTCGCTTCATGTGTCCTTTTTACGTTGCTTACCCCTTTTAATGAATGTTCGATTGGGGGTACATTACACTCACAAACAGATTTTTTATATATAAAATAATTGCTATAGGGAATTTTTAAGGTTTAATCTCATTGCTAGACAAAATCCTCTAAAAAACTCTTTTACAAAAGCTGACTCCCCTGAAAAGTGTACATTTTGCACACAGAAAGAAAACAGACTAAGTATTTACGAATCTACCTCTGAAAAACCAAAACTGATCAACTAGTAACCTGAATATTGGGGGGCACATGTGAATGCTTGTCCTTACCTCCATTCTCTCCCATGTTGTTGCTGTGCTGTTGGGATCGTTCCAGCTCTGCCAGTTCACTCAGTAACTCTATGCCATAATTAGGGGCCACTGCATTCCCAGACACAGGTACAGGGGCCGTCATTTGGGCATCTCGCGTGGCACACAGTGCTGCTGCGATGAGCAGTTCCAGGCTCCAAATGCAGCTCCCGGGGTACTGATTCCCCAGGGCAGAGGGCTCAGGACAGGGGGAGAAAGCTGGTGAGGGTGAGTCAGTGGGTGACGCGCACTCATCCTCAGCAACCCTCTCTGGGTCGTGCTTGGTAGGATCCACAGACTTTAAATCCTGGGTGGTGGTCATGGACATCTGGATAGGGTCTTGTAGCTCCTCATCTTGCTTCTTGTTGTCTTCAGCTGGCGCTGGACTCTCCATTTCACTAGGCTGGCTATTGGGGATCATGGTTGTCCGGTCCGAATTGGAGTCCGCTACTGTAGAGTCAGTAACGGGGCAAATGGAAGTTTGTGAGAGAGCGGCATCCACCTGTCCTTCATCCACCTGTCTGTCTGTCACTTCACCCTCCTCTGCTACATCCTCTACTTCCTGGGACATTCTAGTAGGAGAGCCAACACCAGTGTGGCAAACAGGCTCCTCCTCTTTCGGAGAAAGGGGGTGGGGCTGAGGCGCAGGTTCTGCAGGTTCCGCTTGCTCCGCCTCTAAGTCAGCATGCTCAGCCAATTGGACTTCTTGAGGCGAGGGGCCACCCTTGTAGCCCATGGCGATGGCGGGGTAAGTGTAGCCAGGAGGGAGATCTGAAGGAAAAAATGGGAATAAAACTAATTGAGTGTTTCCATAAACACTGATGTTAGTTTGGGCTCCTCAACCTTGTTTGAAGTCACTCTATTACAAGCATAAAGATTTAACTGCTCCTGAAACACACTTCAGCGCACAGCGAAGCAGCAACCCATTACCATTCATTTGTAATACACATCACAATATGACCTTGTCAGTTAAGGGGCACGGCCCCCTGCCGCTGAAGTGCAGAGAGGGGTGATATATATGCTGTATACAGAAGCATTAGCGACAGTGTGTACCATTCGTTGCGTTTATCTAGTATAACTCACACACATAATGGAGCCGGCGCCATAAAGGCTATGGCGCAGGCATGAGCGAATTTTCCATGAATATTGAATTATGTTCAAGTTGTTATGGATGTAGTGTGTGCGAGAGAAAGAAAGAGTGCACAGAGGAATGTTTGTGTGTAAATTAGTCTTTAAGCGAGAGTGTGTATTTGTCTCGTCCACCACGTGAGTGAAAACGATTGTGCGGGGAATGCTGCATGAATGAAAAAGTGAGTGTGTGTGTCTCTATATGAAATCTGCAGCATAGCTGGGTATATTGATGACAGCATGGTGTCTGGGTGTGATTGCACAGCCAGCCCTGTCACCTCAGTGTTGTGTTATTGATGGTATCCATCCGCCAGATGAATGCGTATCCCTCCGCCAGCCCGCACTCAAGGACCTCTGAAGGATAAGAGAGGCCCTTTCTGCTGTCTCACTGACCTCCCTACTGTTTTCTGTCTATCTCACTCATACCTACCCTGTACAGCTAACTGCTCTCCATGGAGTACTCCACTTTCTTGCACATACAAATGTGTCAGAAATTGATACAATGGTGGAAAGACACAAACACAAAATGAAAAGTCAGCGCTTATCCTTCCATTCATATTAACAGGCAGATTGTCTCCAGTAATCAAAGGGCAACAAGTCCTTCAAAGGCTCTGTGTATCTTATCTGTGGCCAAATATCTCTCTCTTCTCTTGATCGTCCCTGTGGTCTCGGTCTTTTTTTTCTACCCTGCCATCTCTTCTCTTCTTTTTATCCTTCTCTCCTTCACTGACTCTCCCCCAGGGGTTTGTGGAGCCAGGCGCAATGGCACGACCCTAACCTTGAGAATGAAATGAAATGTTCCAGTCTCTTTCCTCTAGTTGCTGTGTTTTTTTCTGACTCAAATGTGAGGTCTTTGGGAGAGAAAGCGAATTTGAAAAAACACGATTTTGGCGTTTATTCAATGGTTTATTCTGTTAGGGGTGTAACGATACCCTCATGTCACGATTCGATGTCACGATACTCACAATACGATATTATTGTGATACTCCAAGACATGGTAAAAGGTTAACAAAAAATGTACAGTTGATTAAAATGCTAACTTTAAAATTACATTGTAGGTTTAAATGAATAGGCTTGAACTTGGTGCTTGTGACACCAGAATAACAATATTCATGATTCTGAGTTACTGTAGATGAATTTGCTTGCACGCTTTCAATGACTAGATATATTTAATATAATGTTGCCACTTTTTACCGGTAACATCAGACATTTGGCATCAGGACCCACAAATATTCCCCCATTGCATTACTATACATAATAATCAACATTATATTTATAGTAGTTCAATGTAGTACTGACACTAAAACTCTGAAAACTTGAATTTTTTCTCACGCAGTATTTTTTATTTTGGGGGGACTATCCACGATACATATTGTCAGTATCCACGATACATATTGTTGCATTTTTGTATTGCGATATATTGTGGCACGATGTATTGTTACCCCTAATTTCTGTGTGATTTTTTTTATTTTGGAAAATAAACATTATAATAGACAATCATTTTTCTATTATAATTGGCTTATATAAGCCAATAGTATATATGATAAAAAGCCAACCGTACCTGCTTGACATGTGAGAAAAACCTCATTGGTTACTGCGTAACACATGAGAATGAGCCTCATTGGTTCTTACCAGCTAACTTACTGGCATCTGCCTTTAAGTAAACAAATTGTGCAAACATTACAAGACCAAATTAATATTAATGAGCAAAGCTTAAAAGCTATATAATGAGTCCTCCTCCCACTTTTCCTATTATTAATACACCCCTGCAACTTATGTTCACAATAGCACCCATCTACAGGTAAACCCATACAATGCATGTTTGTTTCTGTAAGTACACTAAATACATTCACTGAATAAACGTCCTATTGAAATAACAGACATGAATGCTGCCATTTTCCACTCACCAGGCTCCAGAGACTGAGGGTAGTCCTGTGGCGGCTGGCCCTCACCCCTCTTGTCCTGGGACTCTGCGTGGGGGGTGGTGTGGGGGCTGAGTGAAGGGGAACAAGGGGCGGCCACGGCCGGGCTGGGCTCAGGGCAGGGCGTGCAGGGCGTACTCTTGAGATGGGACCGCGGGGCGGGCGAGCGACAACAGGGCGAAAGACGAGAGGCACAGCCCCCTGGGGACGAGGAGGAGGGGGGAGGTTTGGCGGAGGGTCCAACGGAGAAAGGCTTCGTGTGCTTAGGCGTGCGGAGCTCAGACGATCCCTCAACCAGATCGATGGGGGGATCCTCAGGTTTCCTCTGCAGAAGGAATTACAAACGGGCTTCAGAGACTGTATAACACAGGGCACTACAGCAACATTATTTACAACTGAAATGAATTTATAGTGGAAAAGGGACGCTGACATGGTGCTGGATATGATTCAGTCACCTCAGGTTTCTTGCATAACGACACGCACCAGGGATGCAGTACAATGGGTGCTAATGATCCACTGTTCACTTGCATTCTGCTCTGCTTTTTTGTACAAAAGCAGCCAGATAAAAGCCTGAATCCTGCCCTGTTCCTGAGAAGAATCCCACTCTTTCAAAACTTCCAACATTTAAATGCACTTTGAAAATGAAAGCTGGTCGTTCTTTGGCTATAGCTGCTATGAATTTCTGAGAGCAAGAATAGCAGGCTTTTCATAACCTTGGGCGCCCTGGGTAGGCCTGCTGAAATACGTGGGGCTTCAGTAGAGAAATGGCTGTTGGGAAATCACATTGAGTGGTACAAGGAAACGTGGTTACCCATATGTATGTGTGCCGTCTTATGCGTTACCTGTGAGTGACTGTGTCTGTGCACCAACTCCATTGCCTGTGCCGCGCGGTGCTGCTGGTGCTGATGCTGCTGCAGCGCATAGAGTTCCTGTTGCCGTAGAAACTGGGTGCGGGAATAGACTGCGGGATGCTGCATGTGTGAGGCGGGCCCTCGGGCTCCGTAAACAGGGGGCCACAGTCCCTGCTGCTCCATTACATCTACAGAGAGTGAGAGAGAAAGGAATGAGAAAAGAATGAACAAAGGTTTTTCTTTTTGCCTCAAGGCGAGTCTCAGTTATCGCTCTGAAGGCCTATTGATTTACGGCTATAAGATTCCACTCCTCTTCCGTCCCTCTTTTTTTCTTTCCAAAAGTCATCCTCCGTCCCCGGGGAAAAAATCCCCTCACATTTCCACATCTCTTTCCTAATCATGTAACACACTCAATCCGTGGGCAGAGAGAGAGAATGCAAACTGCTTCCTTTTTACATCGCCTGTCCCTTGCACTCAACTGTTAGCCTGGCCATACCGCGGCGGATTAACGCAAACCGACGGTCACCAGTGAGCGCACCAGCCACACTTGCCTGATCTCTGGCTATCGCATGCCGCAGTGCCAGTCAAGACGATTCAGCGCTGCTGTCTCAAACTGTCACATGAATGTGGCTCCTCTGACAAGACCTACCTGACAGCCTGCTGAGAGCAGGCAAGAAGGGTCTACTCCCAAATGGCTCACTCATTCACAAACGCTTGGGCTGGTTATTATGCCTGTAATGAGGGTTAGGTGAATGGTGTTGGCCTTAAAAAGGAGCATTGATGTTATATCCAGAGACAAACTCTTGAGGAAAGGAGACAGACATAGAAGCGTTAAGGTCACACGTTGTCTCGGCCTCACAAGGCAGACAGGCCACCTGATGCCCACTGGCCACCTGATGCATATTGCATGCAAAAATGGCAAGTGCCATCTGAAATGGCCAGTTCCAATACGACTGACTGACGCTAAATAACTGTAAACAACTGTAAAAAAGTTGGGTTTACAAGATACTGGGTTGATATGAGCATGGATGAAATAAATCACTGGATTTGGTCAAGTTTGCCAGGTTAATGAATCAAATCTTGGAGCTCAATATCAAGTTAAAGGGATAGTTTGCCCAAAAAATTTTACTTCATTAAATTGTCATTTAACTGTCATTTAATCACTCTCATGTTGTTCCAAACCAGTATTACTGTCTTTTGTGGAACAATACAATACAATGAAAAACCTCTTGACTTGCATTATATATATATAATGATATATAGAGGGTATGCGTGTGACGTCACCATCGACCGGAGTGCCTGCAGTTACTCACAGTGAGTGGCAAAAAGACTGAGTGGCTATATTTGTTTTTAGCGTGAATGCCGGGAAAAACAAACACAACACATATAAAGTGGGAAAGAGCTTTGCGATTGTACAACTAGATTTGACAAAAAATCGAAGGTATATTTATACAGACTGCTATAGAAAGAGGAGCAAATGGATCGCTGCAATTCACAGAAACAACTGGACACCAGTCAGCGAAAGGTGGATTTGCAGTTATCATTTCGTGTCAATATGCTGAATTTAGCTGTAAAACCATACCCATATATTTTGTAATGTTATATATATATTAATAACTCATCAATTAAATATTTATCATTGCATATTCTGCATAATTGGATGTTTTTTAATAAACACTGACCAAAAAAAAAAAAACTATAACGCTTCAGGGCTGGACGATAATGATGACATATATAGGCTATATATAACACTGATCACCCGGATTTAGACCTACCTATATTTTATTCATATAAAACGTTCACAGGCAAATTTGCTTTATGTTTAGATCTATATTGCTTTTATTTCCCAGGTGTCGAAATCAGGCAAACATAAATGTCAGGCAACACGATTCCTGTCTGCATGTCAATATCCACGGATCACTGGATCTTTAGTAAGTTGTAAGGAACACTATATTGAGTCCAACATTTAGTTTAAATTGATAAAATTGTTCGTTTTAGTCGCATTTTCGAAGTTTTCCCTATAAAATCCAGTCACGCAGCAGAACTTTTGCCACTCAGTCAGGCTGAGGGGAGGTTGTTCCGGCGGGAAAGTGACGTCAATGCATTCCCTCTATATAATGAGCATGAGGTAAGGATGCCAGATTTAAAATTTTTGTACGAAATATACCTTTAACTAGACAAGCTGAAATGTGGACCAGACTTAATGCTACAAGTCTACCTATAAGTGACCAGGCATTTCACAGACGCAATGTTTGTGCTGTTTAATCGCAAAGCGAACAGGAAATTTGAAAGGAGTCGGTCATTTCTGAAACAAGCTGATCAGATAGGAAGGACGGAGGAAGGGGGAGAGTGAGGGAAAGAGTGTAGAGGGATGAAGCGCAGCTGTGCAAAGCACTTAGTCTCAGCCTTGAGCCTCAGCCCACAGAAATTTCAACACAATATGTTTTTCTTTCAGCCATTCGGTTTTGCATGCTGCATATTCCCCGCCCCTCCTTCCTTGATGTATGGCAAGGACCTTTGTTTGGGAAAGATTACTGGGACAGGGTTATGTTTCCCTAGGGAGGGATCCAATGGATGCACTTCCCTTCTTTGTTGCGGAAAGGGGAGTGTGACGCTAAGGAGCAGAGAGCTAATTAAATTTCACAGCCAGTGTGGGTAGGAGGAATGCCGAACAGAGGCGCACAACACAGGACAGCAGAGCACAATCCAGCAAAAAGCCACGAAATGATGCGCAGCATAGCATAATAGGGCAAAAGGCACACAGAGACGCACAACAAATCAAAGCACAATGCTAGAACTGTGCAGACATGATAGCACAGCCAAACACAGCATGGCATGACAAAGCACAGTGCGTTACAGTTTCGAACCATTAAAGACATGCCAAGTATACCATATTCTAACTTTGCTCAGGCAGCATGGTGTACCAGAGAATGACACAAACTGCTGGCATGAGCTGATCCTAAATATTGCATTGGTTTAATGTAACTCAGTGTTCAGGTAGAGCAGGGATGTGTTGTTATTAAAATTCTATCTGATACCGATAAGCCAATAATTATTTTCACGTTATCGCAGCAAACCAATAAATTAGTCATATTAAATGATACAAGTGAATTTAGGATATTAAGCATTGCAGCATACAGTATGAATAATTAATATTCATTCTGAGATTTGCTGAACAGTGTTGTTAAATTATTAGTGCTTTTAAAGGTAAAATTTGTAAAAGAGAGCATTAGATAAAGGCAAAGGTAGTCTAAAGGTAAACAAATAGAAGCAAGCAAAATTAAATATTTGATATTGACCAATAGCAATACATTTTTTTTTAAAAAACAATGTTGGCGAAAAAACTGATATATACTTAGTATATAGTCGTAAAATGATCTTCCGATGTGCAAAAACAAACACATTTTGATCCCTAAATTGTTATTTTCCCTGTACCCCTCGCTTTCTCAGATTCCACACATTGACACAAAGGAGACAAACTCCTAAAAGCCCACCTGGGCCAATTCTGCTGCCATGCGAACAACATATTCATACAAATTTAATCTAAACCAACAGACCCTGAAACGTACACCCACACAGTGACTTTAGATCTCCATTTCTCTCACTCGCACACGCTTATCTATGCATACGCCCCCCTTCCCCCCCACACACACTCAAAGTCAAATACGCAAGCTATCTACTTGAAATGATAATTTGTTTAAACAGTTTGAATAATTCCACTTTGCGCATTCAGAGTGTGCATTAGGGCCGCTTGTGAAACGGTTCCCATTAAGTCCATACTACAATGTGCTGTAAATGCCTGCTTGGCTTAGTGAAGCGTTTCACAATAATGATTACGGAATGATACAGGGGCAGAAGGGGATGAGATGGAACTGTGCAGAGGGGGAAGGGACATTACACCCAAGGGGAAGGCATTCAGTGTAGAATTCTGGAACAAAACAAGTGGACAGACTGATCAAGGATTAAATTGCTGTAACTGTCTTGCTGTTAAAGGAAAAGTTCACCCAAACATGAAATTTCTGATTATTTCTAGTTATTATTTGATCATTGGATGAAGGGAAAAAAGCTGTGTGATGATTGTTCAAAAATCAGCTTTTGTGTTCCAAGGAAAAAAGGCAGTCACACAGGCTTGGAACAAGGTGAGGTCATTTATCTATTTAAGGACTATTCACAACAAGTGAGTAGTTTACTAAAGTAGTTTATACATACAAAAAAAACAGCACAAACAGTTCAAAATTCTTCATTTGCATGGTCTTTGAATAACCTCCATGCATATTCGAACCAACTGGCATTGTTGCTAGAAAAGCACAATTCCTGGTATAAATAAAATATCAGTAATTTTTGGAAATTTACCAAGGTGATGAGTGGCAGGGTGGGCTGCTGGCTCGGTAGGCAATACCACTAGGGCGGTGGAGGGGTCCTGAGGCAGGGGCAAGACTGGCTGCAAGGGGCTGGGCATGGTTGCAGAGAAGCCTGGGGTCAAGTTCTGGTGCAATGCTGCATGACTGAGACCTGAACAGACATAGAAAACTGCTTAATGATGAAAGATTTTGGCTTAAGTTTCAATACTAATGGGCAATTCATTGATTATTTAGTAGGGTAAAACTAATTAAACAACACATGCAGAAATTCAACAAGACCATGAAGTATATTGTAATCTAATATCATCAAAACAGATGGCATTTGCTCACCATAAGAGTGACCCATCCAGAGGGAGGGACTTCCTGTCCGAGGCATCCAGTGATGATGGGCGGGGTGGGCGTGAGCAGATGGCTCGGTGCCTAATTGGCTACCGCCTGGCACAATAAGGTGTGAGGTCAAATCTCCATGGCAACTACTGGAGGGGTGGATCCTGGCAAACTCAACTCTGTCTTTGTTTTCCCTGAGGGGAGGCCATCAAAATGGTACAATGTTACTCTCTTAGGCAGGAAAACTACACTGTAGCATGCTGAGTCTGCAGGTTGATCTTTGGAAACCACATATGACTAAAAGCCATACCTGAGCAGGAGTTCTCGCTCTCTATCGAATGGAGGCAGTCCAAGCTGCTCCTCACAGATTCTCTTCCTGTCTTCATCCATCTCCCGCTCCAGCGGGTACATTGGGCGTCCAACACCTAACACAGAACAGTTCAGCACCATAAAACTGAACACCCACCACTGATCTAAAACATAAGACCATCCTGTGGCAAAAGTCTCAGTGGCTGTGTCTGAAACCAAAGGGAATCTGCCTAGCTGCCCAGTTAGTAATTGACTCAAAGAAACCTTTAAAACCACCTTCCGGAGCATGTGAAATATACAATTATGAAACTAATTTGCCTTTAATAATTTATTTAGTAATTTCACTTGTTCAGACAACATTTATATTCTTTCAATCAAATGCCAAACCAGAGGTACAGGATAGTGGGATATCACAGGCACCAAAAAATACATTTATTGCATTTATCTCTTGCTGTCTTTTTATCTCTTTATACTGTGTATAAAAATAGCATTTTCAGATATAAGACACAGCCAAGGTGTTGCAACTGGCTAATAGCATTTTTAACAGGTGGCTGCTAATAGTCATCCTACATTTGTATGATTTTGGCATGTGTTTATATGAGAATATAGTACACAGGCCTACGGCAGTCACCGTAACACCTAAAAAACACAATCTGGCAAGGCTACACCTACAAAATATGATGGGATGAAGTAGTTTTTATTAACAACCAAAAAATCTTATGTGACCATTCCTTTAATCTCAAGAGGTGAGACATTTAGAAAAGTTCATCAAGCACATCCAGTAAACTGAAAAATTATATATAGCTTGTTAGAACTCACACTTGTACACACACACCAGACTTCCTGTCGAGAGAGTCGCTTACCCTTCATGCTGGGCATCACTCTGCTATGGTGGCTGTGGGTGGGATGCCCGTCTGGCAGGCGGCACAGGGGCTCTCTCTGCCTGGCAACGGCCACTGCTATCCCTACAGGGGGCTGTCGCACCTCTCCCTCCCCCTGAGCTTCCCCTGAGTCCTTGCCCGCCCGCTCTAAACGCGCGTTCTCCCCAGATGATGAGGCTCTCCTGGGGGGCAGGGTCTGATTCGCCTCCTGTAGAGCACTGCTCGCTCCGCTTCCACTTTTGTCGCTTCTCTCACTCCTCTCCCCAGTTACTGCCCCCTGCTTGATGCAGCCCAGGCCACCAAATGGGCTCTTCTGAGAGAACAGCAGTGGTTGCTGGCTGCTGTACTTCATTAGACTACTCATGGCATTGCTTTCAGGTCCCTGGTGGCCCAGTGTGGCCTCCTGCGGAGTGGTTAGAGGGGGAAGAGGCCCTTGGTCCCCACGTGAAGTCTGGGAAACAGCACCCAGAGAGTTGTAAGCCTTGTGCGGTTCTTCATCCAGCCGAGCCGGGTGTCCTTGAACCTCCCAGGAGGGATGATTGCCGGTCTGATGCCCACTGTGTCCCTGTGACTTGGACTCCAAGTCCATCTTCCTCTTGTCTTGTGCGCTGCTGTTATGCTCCAACTCTGGACCCTGTCCACCAGTGCTAGCCCTGTTACTGTGCTGCTGATGACGTATCCGTGCAACTCTCTGAGTGTTCCTCTGAAGAGTACACTCAATCTCTGTCGCACCTTTACCTTCGGACGAAGCCCTGTTCGACGGACCTGAGTGGGTACAGTCCCGGAAAGGTGGAGTGCTGGCATAAATGCTACTCTTCGCTTGGTGGCCACCCTTCGTCCCCTGTGGCAGAGAGGGACGGAAGGCATCAGATTCCTCAGTGCTGTCCAAACTACATGAACGAGCCGAGTGGGGATGCTGATTCTGACTGTGCTGAACCTCGTTTGTGCGTGAATGGGGGCCTGGGGGCCAGTCTGGGCTCTTGTCTGCTTTGCCATATGTGTGTTGCTGCTGGGAAGATTTTCTTTGGCAGCTACTCGGAGGAGGCAGTAGGGTAGTTGCACGATTTCCACTGCTACTCCTCTCAGGAGTTTTCATTTCTTTCCCTGCACCACCCCCGACCATCCCACCTCCCACACCTCGACAGTGAGGGTTTCCTAGCTGGAATGGTCCACTGGTTTTGTCTCTCAGTGGCCCCACAGAGGGCACAAACGTAGGCCCTGTTACCTCAGAGTCCCTGCCAAGGCTCTTTTCCTGAGCAGTGGGCATGGTGAGTGGAGCAGGGGGTGGTGGGCAGAAGAGATCTGGGTGGGGATGATGAGGATGATGATGGTGCGGATGACTTGGGTGCAGCCAGGATGCTCCCACGGCAGATCCTAGGCCCAGGTGGGGGGGCATGGAGTAGGGCACTGGGTGGGCATGGCCCAACATGGCACTGTGGCGAAGACAGTCTGAGGGCTGCTCACTAATTCGCATCTCTCCACTGACTCCTTCCTTGCAACAATGACCATCTCTGCTGCTCTGCCGGCCAGTCCCCAGACCCGAGGCCCCCGGCCCCACACAACTGGGCAGGGAGCCCCTGGTTGTGGCCCCTGGATCAGAGCCATTCTGGGTCTTGGTGCTGAGCAGGCAGGAACTAAGTGTCTTGGGATCATCTTTGTGCCGAAAATTTTCTTCTAGACCATGGGGGTGGTGTTGTGGCTGGTGCTGGTGCTGGTGGTGAAGAGTGGGAGGACCGTGATGATGACGATCCTGCTTGGACTCTTGTTTACTCTTTTCTTTTTCTTTCCCTCCGGGTGCTACTCTTCGCTCTGCTACACCCGTCTCTTTGGAGCTCTTCTGGGATGCTGTGCTCCCAGGTTCCCGCTCACGACTGCAGGAGTCCAATGGGTGGGCGAGAGCGGTCCTAGATAATGGTGGGAGGCTGTGATTGGAGGAGAGAAGTTGGGGCTGCGACGGGAGGTTTCGTAGATAGAAATCTTAGGAAAGAAAGAAATTTAGACAAATACTTTTACATAAACTGTTTACTGTTGCTTGACAGGAGAAATTGAACCTCACTCACCTTTCTGAGTGTCATAGAAACGGTGCTGTCCATAGAGTACGCTGCTGTTGCTATGGTGATCGAGGGGGCTCATGGACAGGAAGGTGGGGGCTAGACTCCCTGAAAAGCGGGGATACCCTGGGGCTGAGAGAGAGAAAGGAGAGAGGGGAGAGAACATTGTCAGGATAAACAAATGTAACAAAAGAGAGTGACAGTTTTGGCCTTTTGCTGTGGTTGGACACAGGTTCATGAAGCCCTACAGCATGGTAGAACCTTTCCCAGAATCCTCTGCACAAACAAGTTCAGTTCTATACCTCGACATTTATGAGTAGCTCATCTAAACAAGAGCTTTCAAAACTTCTGTTTACAATTATTTAAAATTACACTTTTAAAACTTTAAATCATTATTTTCAAAACATTTTTAAATATATTTTTCAAGGTAAAAAGTACTTTTTACAAATATCATGAATTATTAAAAGATAAATATCTATTTATAATATATATATAGTTTTTGAGGAGTCGCACCCCATGACATTTTACAATCTGAACTATGAAAAATAATTTTAATTCATAAATAAAATACACTCATCATAGAAGAGGTATATTCAAGTAGTTGCATGTATAAATTGCATTTTTTTATTGAATAAACTAATAGACAATACAAAAAATAGCATCCTATTATTGACACAATAATCAATAATATCATCAGAAATCTTTGACTTTAGACTTGCATTTGACTTTTGCATAAAACTAATATATATATACAGTGTGTGTATATATATATATATATATATATTGCATGAATACACACTCACACATATTTATAAAGAGAGACATTCACAAACACAAACCAATACAACATGCTCTTTAAACAGCTATGCACACACGTCCTACTGGTTCAAAGAGAGGTAAATGGCCGCTCAGCTTGACTCTAGTCTCTGACTCCAATCTTCAAGGACACTGAACTGTTTCCTGAGATAGTGAAGGCTACAGTGGGGTGTATTTATGTGTAAACTAAGCACATGGCTGAAACCCAACCACAGACCAGCAGAGGTCAATGGCCAGGCACACAAGGGTCACATGCTTAAGCCGCCCACAACACAGAGCTATTATAGGCCATCTGTGGTGTGTGTGAATGTGTACGAGTGTGTGTTGTGTGTGTGTTTTTGTCTTTCAGAGAAATGGTACTCCTTTGAGGGGAGCGTATCCCGGTGTCTTTTTGATTGCGTGTTCCTCTGTGCACGTATTTGCTTCATACACCCTGTCCTTGCCCACTGTTTAATTGGATGCAGTTAAAAGTTTAACGGTTCGGGGCCAAAGTAAACAACATCCATAATGCTCATCCTCAGCATTCCACAGAGCCATTGTCCCATAGCCTACAAAACACACACACTGTCGTGACTCCATCAGTCCTGACACAATAGAAAACTCTGGGTGCACGATTTATAGGTGCCATATCAATCATCAACCAATATTAGAGAGTTTTTATCAGCAACAGTCAATATTGGACATGCTCTTTACCTTAATGTTACAATTCAATTAACTTCATCTAACACTCACTTAAAATGAATCTTTACAAACACAAATAATTTAATACTACTCTTAAATGCAAGATTTAGCTAATCTCACAATTCATATGAATTTTTCATTGCATCGTTTTAAATGATTGATGTTATCTTATTTTATTATTATTATGACTATTTATCCAAAATTTTACAGCAATTTATGGGTTATCCACCATACCGTAAACAAATAATTGTCAATATGTACCAGAGTCTTAATTTTGGTGCATCACTAAAATTGGTTTGGTAACTAGCTTGGCTATTGCTGCTGTAACCAGCGTTTTGTGATTGGTAGAACTGATGAACACACACCAAGAAGCTTTGTTAAGACTTTCATTATAGTAACAGACATTTGGGGAATGAACTGAACCTTTGTGTTACACATTTATCAATAACGAGCAAGAGGGTGAAAGTGAGAAAGAGATGTGAAAGAGGGAGTGTGAGTGTGATCGAGCCAGAGCATATCATTTCAGGAGGCAGATTATGAGGGAGAAAGACCGTAAGTGACTGTGGGTACATGTGTGAGTGTGTCTGGAAGAGAGAAAGAGCGATTGAGAGACAAAGGAGCAGGGAAGGAGATCTCCCCCTCTCCTGCCTCTCCTACTAATTGACACCAGTGGAGCGTCCTGCTGACAGTGACATCACAAGGGAGTCCAGATGTGTAATATCGGGCCTTCTGGCTGCACCTGTTTCCTACAGCCGCTGAATTTCAATGTTATCGACACACACTTACGTGGCGCGCACATACACGCACTCCTGCAGCATGCGTAGATACAGAGAGACGCACACATTAACATGAACATGGGACGGGGAGACAGTCATTTTTAAACGTGTGTATGTCCTTGAGCACTGTGTACACATATACTAATTTGTGTACACTACAGTTTTTTAACATTATGAAAAAGTCTCAAACTCACCAAGACTGCATTTAATTGAATATAAATACAGTAAAAACAATGATACTGTGATATTTTATTACAATTTAAAATAACTATTTCTGAATGTAATTTATTCCTGATTAAAAAGCTGAATTTTCAGCGTTATTTCTCCAGTCTGCAGTGTCACATGATCTTTCCTTCGAATATGCTGCTTTGCTGCTCAAGAAACAGCTCTTAATCTTAATGTTGAAAACAGTTTTTTTTCAGGATTCTTTGATGAATAGAATGTTAGAACAAGATCAATTTGACATATAATTTTTTATAAGTCTTTAAAAAGTCTTTAAATGTCACTTTTGATCAATTTAATGCATGTTTGCTGAATAAAAGTAACCATTTCTTTAAAAAAAAAAATCACACTGACCCCAAACTTTCGAACAGCATTGTGCAGTCTCAAAAAGGAGATAAAAAGGAAATGGGAACTGAACAGACCAGACCACCACAATTGATGCCAGACCAGAGGAAGAGGAGAGGGAGAGGAAGAGGAGAGGAGGCAACATTACAATCCCCCCAATCCCTCCGTTCCACAATTAATTTAAATGCCAACAATTAGAGCAGAGCAGCACGGCAGTCTGAAAGCAATCACACTCTAATGATGAGCAATAAATGCAGTCCAGCAAAGACCATTACAGGCTAGAGTGACGAGAGAGAGACACACACACACACACACTAATCAAACACACTTATTGTAAACTACAGCTCCCCAGTCTGAATGAAAACTCTATTCATCTAAATGAAGAACGATGAAGCCACGGGAGCTCAGTGTGCCAGATCAAACTGAGATTGGGCTCAGAAGCCAAGACACTGTTTTTGTTCTGTAAGACTGAGAAGCAGTGAAAAGTACAGGTGGGGAGTGTTGGACAGTGTCCCAAACAAAGTCAAAGAGGATCTGTGGTTGGTTGGTTGTGTGTGTGTGCTCGGTTACACAGAACTACCTATTCAATCATACGCACACAGACATTAACCCTAGTGAGCTGAGCGCCAGTGTTTCTTTTATGGAGGTAATTTTCTCTTTAGTCGATGGGAATTATAAACAAATTATTAAATGCCACTCCATATCTCCATCTTTCAGTAAAATACTTGTCAATTCAACTTCTAAGTACTAATTTCAATTTCAACATTTTATTGCTAGGGCTTTTTAATATGAATAACTAAATCAGTAACAAAAAATACCAGTAAAAAACTGAACAAATAAATTAACTAGTCAATGTGTTCCCATCATTAAGAAGTGCTGTAAGTGTAACTCAATAGCAGCTCCACCATGGAGCAATGACCACAATCACATACTGTACCTTTACATTCAGAGCACAATAAAGTGCATCAGATTACAGCCTCTCAAGTGCATGACAAATTCAACATCCATGTACAGTACAAACTACTGGAAGAGAACAATAGTGACACAGAGACACATACAGCCCTGTAATCGTATATATGTGGAAAAAAAGAAGAGTATGAGTCTGTGTGAGAGAGATGTGTGCCTCTGTTTATTATTACAAATCAATTATCAAAATTACCGACATATTCATCATCTTGATTATCTATTACATTACTTTATTCATAATTGTTCATTAAAAGTACGTTTGGTCACACTTAAGCCTTTATGTATGCACAGAGATACCCTCAGTTCATTGTAAACCTTTGTTAGCCTTCTAACAAAACACATGAACACATACTTGGTTTTTAAAAGACTCTTTATTAAACTTACTGTACCAGCGACATGAGAGATGGGTTAACCACACAAACATATCTTCAACTATACTGACCTGAGCACTAACCCTGAGAACGTTTAAAGTTTGCTACTGACTTGTTGTTTGTCACCTGGAGCAGCATGGTGGCGGCCATCTTGATTTGGGTAAAAGACCAGAATGGAGTTTTCTCATGCTTTTTATACCTGTGTTGTGTTGCATCATGGGAAGTGGGAGATACCAAGTATGGTGGGAAAGGAAGGGGAGTTGGTTGATGTTAATGTGTACTTCCTTTAATTATTGCTGAAGTTTACTTATTGAAGTTTGTACTGTTATTGAAATTTGTGTGGTGAAGAAAATGATGTTACTTGATCACATAATATTTTTACTTGATATTTATTACCTGTTCATGATCTTTATTACTTCCCCATGTGATTATTGCTGAGAAAAGGTTGTACCCAGGTGTATAAATTTTCACATAATGAAGTAATCCGGAGGCTAAAGACTGGTGGTAGTGAATGCTGTATCAAATGAGACCTGTGATTGAAGTATTAGACCGCAAGGCTAGTGTCTTTGGTATATTGGCTTTGTTGGTTTTTTTTTCTTTCTTTTGTATTTTTTTGAGCTTCTTGCACTTTACTGACTAACATATAACATATAATAAATATAAAAATGGCATTTAACGTCCTCCATGTGTTATTTTGAAGAACTCTCAATGTCCTTGTGACAGTATAATGCATTTTAAAAGTATTTTTAATGCATTAATTATGCATTGTAAATAATGCACCTGATGATAATGAATTGTAAATGGTCTCATGAATATGAAGTCATATCACACCTTCATAAAGTTAACAACCAAATTCCAGATGTAACAAGGAATCGGTGTGAATAGTATAATGCATTTTAACTCTGGTGAAAATCATTTATGAAAAGATATAATGCATTATAATGAACATTATGAATACCTTTATTATCTATATACATCAAGGCTTTAAGTGTTAGCATCATTTTCTGTTCATTTGTCTCTAAAATGTATTTACCCTTACTTTTCTAAACACTACAAAACAAATAAATATTGCTATATTTTATTTTTGCTATGCCATTAAAAAGTCATCGTTTAAACTGATATCGAGAGAAAGAGTACAATATAAAAAAACAAACAGGGCTGATGCACTTCTGATCTTCTATCGCACTAATTGAAGCAAAACGGCAGAACGAAGCCGGCAGACGGAGGGAGGAGAGAGCAGAACAGAGAGGGGAAGAGGAGGACGAGGGGAGGGGATCTTGTCAGCTCTGTTAATTGCTAGATGTGCTGAATCAACGGCTGCAGAATGTGGCCACAGTGGCTAGCTGCAAGAAAAAGGACGCAATAAGCCACAAAAGGCCGATTCACATTTGAAAATCTGTGGCAAAACCACAGTATCGAATGCCCTCAGGTGGCTCTTTGCTTTAATAAATGGCAAAACAGCAATGCAATAAAAGACTATTATGTTCAGTAAGATTTATTTTTATATAATCGTAATTGAAATAAACAATAATTTCCCGCTAGTAATACAGTTCATTAGCCTAAGGGATCACACAGTAAAAAAACCTGAAGTGCATTTGATGATTTTTAACTTGATCAGGCATTTACAAAATGTAAGGCTTGTTGTTTTCTATATCAAAGTATTACTACCAACATGTTTTTGTATTGTATTTTAATATGCAATTTATTCTGCAGCCATTAACATCCTTCGGAAATCATTCTAATATGCTGATTTGTTTGCTCGAAAATATTGTAGTATTATTAATGTTGAAAATTTTAAGTCCAGCTTAAATATTTCAGGGGAAGCGATGATACTTTTTTCAGACTAATGCATCTATATTTTGAGTTAGGAAGGTTTTTATGTAAAAATAAAATAAAGAGAGAGAAGCAGGTGAAAAAGATGATGGAAGATGATGGCCTATTGATAATCGATAGCAAGAGAAGGTGTTAGAACCTGAAAGCAACAAATGATGAGGAAAAAAAAAGTTTTTAAAGGGTAGAGTAATGGATGAAGGTGAAAAATAGAAAGAAACAAACAAAACATTAATGTAGAGGAAGAGTGGTTCAGTACATCAAGGAGAAAAAACTCAGGTATTGAATGAGTGAGAGATAAAAGAAAGATGGACAATGGGACGGCGCGAAAGAGAATACGCGTATGAAAGAGAGAGAGAGAGAGAGAGAGAGAGAGAGAGAGAGAGAGAGAGAGAGAGAGTGTCTCGGGTGGCAGATCTGTGCGTTGGCTGGCCGCCAGACACTGGAGTTCGGCCAGCTGGCAACATGCCGATTGGGGCTTCCTGGATTCAGTCCTTAAAAACAATCATTTGGACAGAGTGTGTGTGTGTGTGTGTGGGATAACATTTATTTGAGTGGGTGTACATGAGCTACTGTAACCAATTATTTTCCTCTTACTCTCTCATTTATTATGAAATATACAAACTGTCTCCATGTCTTTTCCCAGGCTAAACACACTCTCCACACACACACACACACGCAAACTCACAGTCACTGCATGCAATGTGCCAAGCCAAGGCTGGCTTCCTCCACCAGCTGGGACTTCAAAGGTGATCCCCTCTCTGTTGCTTTGAGCCAACTCCCTTGCTCTCCTTTTCTCTTCCTCTCTCTCACACAAACACAGTGCGCAGACCAACGTAACACCCTCACGCACACTCAGAGTACAAACTCTCAGAATCCTTTGCTGTTCCGACTTCTCTTCTACCTGCTCCGGGCGTTTTATTAACACCCAGCGAAGCACTCAGCTGTGCGGTTAATGCCTCACACAACACTTGTTTAGAGGATTTAGAGGGCACATATGTGTGTGAGAGTGTATGCGAGAAAGAAAGAGAGACGGAATAGACGCAAGCATCCTCTGGTCAGGCACAATCGCAACCTGATATTCCTCAGAGGATTCACACATGGGAGAACAGGTGTCCAGGTTGCTTTTAACTTGATCATAAGGGAACGCACAGAGTCACTTTATCTATAAGGGAAAACGTGAATCGAAAAATGGGGGGGAAAGCACAATTAAAAATCTTAATTCACTCTGAAAAACAAGCTTCGAATTAAAAGGAATGTCATTTTAAATTGTTTGATTTGCTTTTCTTCCATAGAACTCAAAGATTTTTTTTTTTGTTTTAATATTTTGCACACTATTTTCAATATAATGAAAGTAAGTGGGGATTGTGGCAGTCAAGCTCCAAAATAGAATCTCCAAAAACAAAACCCAATAGAATTATTCGGGTCTATATTCCATGTCTTTTGAAATCATACGATAGATGTGTGTGTAAACAAAACCAAAATTAAAGTCGTAGTTCGCTGAAAATCTGCCTTTGAGAGTTCATGACATTATTATCAGATCTTTTCATTGATTCATCTAGTTTCACAAAGCCTGATTCGTGAGGCTGTGTGTCCACCATAGCGTTTTTCCACGTGCCTGGCGTACGTTTTCAATTGTTTTCAATTGGAGTGCTAGGAGGCGCTGAGCATTTTTTTCACGCTAAAGCGCCCAGCGCCGGGCGTTTTTTACTGGTCGCCGAGAGTTGAAAAATGTTAAACTTTGGATAAAACGCAGTGCTCATCACTGTCACTTCTTACCCAGCCGTCCAATCACAGTGGAGGAGGGGCGGGACTAATACCACACCGACCAAGTGTCACAACATTCTTTCTGTACAACGACATCAACCAACAGAGAAAACCGAACAAAATGGATGAAAAATACATTTTTACTATGAAACAAATTATCTGCGAAATCAGTTACAAGTAAACTGTGCTGCGGATATTCTGTATCATAGCAACGAAACAGTTCAACGGAAAAAACGCTGTGCTGCCAAAACGCTTTCAAGCGCCCAAATCACAGCCTTTTTTTTGGACACATGGCCATATTCATACTGGTTTTGAGAAACTGGATCAAATGATTCAATGAAAAGATCCAAATCAAAAGAACAATTTAGTGAAACTGGATTCGGTTCTCAAATTCAGCTCAAATTGGACTCTGCCACTTCAAATTGGCATGAAATAAAAATTCACCCTATTTTCTAAATCTAAATCCATATTATTGATCTAATTGTGATACATCCATGCATGTTTTCCCCCCACCAATTCATTGATGGACAGAACCAAGTCCACGCCTTACATTTTTTCTTTTTCCGATACGTTGAACAAATTTCCGATTTCACTCACATGTATATCACAATACGGAAGAAACTTGTTGCTACTTCCATTACACCATAACTTTAACAGCTCACCAAAGGGGAAGATTGTCAGTGTATAGAACTAATGTAGCTCCGCCCATTTTCAGTGTAGATCTCGTTGTGTTCTGTCTTCCCGATTGTGTTTCCACAGCATGAAGGTAAGATCTTACGGATTTATGAATGAACCACTCGTTTTAAACATTCATAATGATATTTACTTCAAACATTATAATGCTTACGATAACTTTTGTTACTTCAACAGCTAAATACTCTTCAACAGCGATGCCATAGAAATATACAGAGCTGCCCCAAAATGGAAGTTCAAACACAAAATTCAAATGATGGCTACAGGTTTCTCTGGTGCATGAGGTCTATAACAACTAAAATGTCAATATATTTACCACAAGCTATAATATGATAGCACAGGTGTCATGTGGGACACTTTTATGGTGCTTTTATGTTCTTTTTGGAGCTTGACAGTCACTATTTATACTGGACTAGAAAAGAGCATCGTAAACTTCATTCATAATATCGGCAAAATAACTATGGTAGAGAAAAAAACATGTTTTGAATATTTTGACTGTAACCGTTTGTGTGCACTCAATATCTTGTGTTTTCTGTTTGGAAAACACACACAACTCTGGCTGATCTGTCTGGGCGGTTGGGCGTTTAGGTATCTGGTTATCAGTTAGGTTGAGCCAGCATGTCTCACTGTTGGCTTATTTCTATGATATGACGACAAACACACGTTCTCTCA